>JANAVB010004600.1:18992160-18997216 GCA_029216955.1 Iris pallida
AAAAATTATAATAAATTTCTATAATTAACAGGATCATTTTGGTACTTTATTTATGTAAAATTAAGCATTTTATCTATCTCAAAAATTGTTAAAACACATGATCATTTGATTTATTTATTGATTAATTACGACTTGTAACTTTTTGTTTACTTTGAGTTTTAGCCGTGTTGAACCTCACCCCTCACTACTGTAAAGACCCTAGAAAGTTAGTTAAAGTAGTGTGTCACCCACATTGGTCTCCTATGCTAAATCATCATTTTGGCTAGGTGCCCAGTCACAAGTCGTGTTTCACCAGTTAGTGCTTAGCGTTTTAGCTTAGTGTAAAAACTAGTTATTGCATTTATTTCTACAGTGACGAGTTACCAGACATCTATAGCACTTTTATCGTAGCTTGTTTTGCTTTGCTTTGCTAGAGACAAGTACTTTCTACGAACTTTATATCTGCTATAACAATAAACTACGATTTACCAACCATGTTAAATGCTGATCCTTGGGGAGCAAGTTAGAACTTTACATGCTGTATTACTTTTAGTCTCTACCATGTTTAGACAGTATCTCATATCTCTCATATTTTAAATAACGGGTTAAGGGGAAACTGTTAGTATTGTACGTGAACATGACCCCCTTCTCCGTATGTATTTACCGCGCTCGGTGACATTCTATATGGACCTTGCCGTATGTTCTGATCCCGTTTGTGTATGGATATACACCGATGCCGTTCGTGCCGTATGTGCATGCCAGAAAAACTTGATATGTGCCGCTGTACATCCTATTCACCTATTGACCGATTCACGTACATGCTACAGTTTTAAACTTTTAAACTACATATTGTTATTTCTAAAAAGAACTAATTAACCCATGATATGCCATGATTCCAGTTTATTACATTCTTGTTCATGCATAGTATATTTAGTTTGCTAGAACCAGTACTTGCTTCCGTACTGACAGGATATGTTGTAGGTGTCCTTACTGAGGAGGAGTTACTCTGCGATACATACTATGGAGATACTGCCGAGGACCCGGCTTTGCTTTACGAGGATGTTCCTGCGGGGAACCTCGCCTAGTTGTCTTTTGTTTTAGACTTTTGAGAGTAGTCATTTATTAGACTACGTATTTTGTAACTGGACATGTATCCAGTTTTACATTTCAGACTTGTACTTTGGACATTTTACTATATGAGACGACTTTTGTGTTTGGAGCATTTATGACTTTTATTCACTTATAGAACTGTTAGCACATTTAGTCTTATCCTGTTGTCTTTAGAACAGCTTACTACGTTTTATATCAAACGTAGGCTGGGCATGACTCGGCCTGGCCCAACAATTTGGGTAGCGGGTCGTGACATCGCCGGCGGAGGGAGGAGGGGGGGAGGGGTCGGGGGCTGGCCGCGGAGGGAGGAGGGGGGAGGGGGACGGGTCGCCGGCGGAGGGAGGAGGGGGGAGGGGGTCGAGGGGGGGTCGCCGGCGGAGGGAGGAGGGGAGGGGTCGGGGGGCTGGCCGCGGAGGAGGAGGGGGGGTCGGGGTCGGGTCGCCGGTGGAGGGGGGAGGGGGGGCGGTCGGGGGGCGAGGCTGGCCGGCGGAGGGGCTGGCCGGCGGTCGGGAATGAGAGGGGGCTGGTGTGGTAATGGGGGGGCTGGTAGGGAAAGGAAGGGTAATTTAGGTTTTTTATTTTTTTTAAAAATGCTGTTAACGGCCATTTCTAACGGTTAATTGATGGTAAGGGCCTTTTTGCTCGTGCGGGGAATCTAAGGAGGTGCAGACTGCTTAAGTTTTTTAAAAGGTTTTATTTTGCAAACGAGGCAAATCTAGGGAGGGTTTAAATGCACTTTACCCTTTTGGGTTGAATTTCCCTACTATTAGGTTTTTTTCATAGAGGTACTACAAAATTTCATCAGGGCTGTCCAATTTTTTTCCCACTAGTTTGTCGCTCCAAAAAAAATATTAGGGGCGGCCCACTACATTTTTTTGAATTTTTTTCATCTTTTTTCTCTTTCCTCTTCCAAATTTCAAATATTGTTCTCAATCCATATTCATGCCTAAATTTTATTTTCTAGTAACTAAAATTTGGTTTATGATTCATTTTTGTCGATTTTCGAAGTTTGGAATCAATTTTAGGGTTTCGAACTTCGAAACTTTTCCCACAGTCACGACGGAAAACAATGATGGACTCTCAATTTTTTTGACAATTCTTCCAATTGGTGGACTGTCAACAAAAAAGACAATCCTAAACAAAAGAAAATTGATTCATTGATTCTCAAGAAAACCAACATCATTACCTGCAAAAGACTTGATTAGTTCACTCCCGTTAAAGTTTCAAAGTAGATTAAAAATCATGCACAAAACAAAAATAAAATGTGTTAATGAAACCTTACAAATATGTTAAAAAATCAGAAATAAGTTGCAACCGATTGAAAGTGGATACTATTTCATAATTTAAAATGAATACTTTATATTACAAAAAATTATTTTATGTGTTTTCATGATAATATAAGATATATAGCCATATATGGAAATTAGTAAGTTCATATGTACATATATGATGGTTGTTTTAAATTTAGATATTTTTCCAGAAATATATTTATATTTATTTATTTTAAAATTTAAAGTATATTGACAAATCCTTTAAGTCTTAATAACATAACTAAGTAATATTGCATTGTTTAAGATCAAGTTCAAATTTGTTCAACTGACAACTAAAACATAACATATATCGAATACCTATTGTTGATACTTCAAGCACATACATTCTATAAGTAGCAATTTATTAAAAAAAGTATTGCTTATAGCAAGAAGTATAGCACCATAGAAAAATTGCTTTTGAGAGAGACAAAGCAAAACTTCAAAACAACATATCTCAATGGAATGAGTTTCTAAGATTGTCAAAAAATTCGACAATCATAAAGAAAGACGTTGTTCAATGAATAACATATTTTATTTATGGCTGCCAAAATTTTGACAGCCCTTCCAACTGCAAAATATATTAACAGTCCAAATTTTTATAGTTCTTTTATATCATCTCTATTTGTTTCCAAACTTTTGGAAGGCATATTAGTCTAATTTATTGACTTAGTGCAGTTTTAAAACTTTGGTTGAAAAAGTCAGGTATTTTCAAAGGCACTAGAGCACATAAATTTAATAAAATACAAGTGTACGAATATAGGCAGTTATTCACATTTTTTTGCATTACCTCTGTTTCTGAAGTTTTATTAACTTGGAACATTTTCGTTATGTAACATTTTCATCTCTTTCTCTCTTAAGTGACACATACACCACGATACTAAAGGAAAAATCTTAAACTTGGATAACATCAAAAAATGATGTTATTGATCACTAATTCAAACCTTTTAACATAACATAGTCATTGTCTTTTCAAGAAGAGCCGAAGCTGCATTGATGGAACAAACATTAATTATTAGCAACTGATTTCAATATAGTATTGCGTGTACCTATAATAATATAACATAGCATAGTCATTGTTATTTCAATTTCGATCGATCAGCATATACAGCCAAGACGATCAGTATAACATAACAAATGATCAATAGAACATAACAAATGATCAATATAACATAACATAGTCATTATCATTTCAAGATCGATCAATGAGCAATTTCATATTAGATAAAAAATCCATGTCAACAATTTGACAATTTAGCACGTTGCAACCAAATCAAAGTTTCATAACACCGAGTGATCGAGATGTCGGTCTTCATCTAGTGTCGGCTCATGTCAATTTTTACTTTTCCACCAACACCAAATTACAAGATAAATCACCAAGCGATCGAGATTATGATACTTCAAAAGATGAGAATGAACTGTAGTAGTTGTAGGTGTAGTGCCCCGTCCCTACATCGTGCCCGTTTCTCGTCCATGGGGTGCGCGAGAAGGAACACTGTCGCTATCGATTTATTCGGGACCGATTGATCAGAATCGATTGAATTAAGATCATTTTCTCGTTATGGAATGACCTCTTCGGAATCAAGTCCCATATTCAGCAGGTTGTGCCTCGAGGATGGACTTTGCGGCTGAGTCGAAGAGACCTCCCGTTATTATGATTTTCATGCCGCATTGCTTCTTTGGCTTTGGTTTTCTGAATGCATTTTCGTGAATATTTTTGATGGTTTTTATGGCTTACGTTTTCAAACTCCGCATTCGTATCGAACTCATTGAACAAAACAGTATTTTAATCAGTTGCTTATGCATTTCAGGTGATCGCATAGTCGCCGTCTAGTACATCCAATGGGTCTCTCACCTCAATCAACAATCAATATGAGTGTCTGACCCTTCTTTACCTTCGACCCTCTTATTCATCAATCAATCTACGACATCGAAAATATGTTATGCTATATGTAAATGCAATACACGAATGTTTATTCCAATAAACAGTTGCATGACATCTCACGTATACGGGCTATAGAACTGCTTGTCATATAACTGTTACGTGCTTGCTAAATACCATGCTATATAGAACTGTGCTAAGCAAAGATCGAATCGATTAAATGAATACTGCAACGATACCGTGAAACGCGCTTTGAATAACTTGTTAGGTTAACACGGTCACGGACAACTTGTGCACATGGGCGATTGTTTCTTCGGATGATATCCCGGGACCACGGGACCGATCCGGCCTAGGAAGAAACACGGATAACTATGCTGGATGCATGCCATGGTAGGCAGTACTTTCAACGGAGATCGCTACCTATGAGAAGGTTCTCTGTCTTACCAAGCTATATGTCCATTATGGCTTGTCATGCCAGTGACTTTCACGATTGCACTATATTATATTTCATCATAATCAATATGACAGGGAAGAATATAATAAACTTATTGTCACGATCCGCTACCCAAATTGTTGGGCCGGACCGGGCCGAGCCATGCCTAGCCTACGCTTGTGTTATAGCGTAGTAAGCTTTCTCAGAGATAGACAATATGGTTCTAAGAATGCTAACAGTTCTATTATAGCATTTTAAGAGTTTCTCACAACACGCATCTATAAGCGAAAGCAAACAAGTTTAATTGGTTATTACACTTCCACAGTATGAAACTGGAGACAAAGT
>JANAVB010004600.1:18997229-19227229 GCA_029216955.1 Iris pallida
TGGAATTGATTTTTGGGAGATTGTTTATTTTTTTCCTTGAAAATAAGTCTAAGCTGGTTATTTGGTAAAAGCAACTTATAATTTTAGCAACTTATAATTTTGCTTCTTTGTGTCCCCCCCCCCCCCCCCCCTCCCCCCCCCCTTCTCTTAAAAGAATAGCAACAATAGCATTGCTCTTTCAAAAAAAAAAAAAAAAAAAAATATATATATATATATATATAATATATATATATATATATATTATATATATAGATATATATATACCCAGAGTATGTCACATTCATCAGGCCTCTGATGTTGTGAGATCGTGGGTGGAACAGCCGTACGTCTTTTCGGTATTTCATCATTGTCCTCGCACATCTGTCAATGCTGACACCCTCTCGATCGTGCACGAGGTGAGAGACGTCCATGGTCATTCGCACTCGCTCGACCGCACGCACAAGACGAGTAATACCTCTAATCACGTGCCTGATTCGAGGCACGTCCACGGATCGGTCGCACCCGCACGAACGCTCGCCCGATGCGAGGTAACGTGCACGGGTCCATTGGACTTATTCCTAGGACTCAGAATATTGCCGCGTTCGTCAAGCCTTTGATGCGTGAGATTGTGGGTGCCCCCGACCGCAAGCGCCGCACAGGGCTTCTCGTCATAGATCCATCTCAAACCTGTTATACCTATTTATCAATATAAGTGTAAGAGAAATCAAAAGAAGTAGGAAATTAGAAGAAAAGAAAAAAGTTCCACACCGCTGAACCCCAAAAATTTGGGATAAAGACTTTGTTTTTTGTTGTCGTTTAAGTTAGAAACAGTCACTAATTCACTATGCCTATATCACACCAAAACTTTCATTTTGTACAGCCATATTGACAAACCACAGCTGGTAAGGAGTTATCAAGCGCAGATGACTTCCAAACCTTGACTTCCAGTTCCAGATATCTTCCAGATATCTCAGAGATGTATAACAACAGTGATCAACAACCTCAACATGGATTCAACATCGTCCTCGACTTCACAAAAAACTTATGCAACAAGAAAAACATGCTCATGAGCAAGAGATACACGAGGGATTGACGCAAACCTAATCCTTCGTCACAGAACCCATTCTCGAAGTTATCAGATGGATGGCTGCATTTGCAGACGAGAATGCACCTTGAAAGCTTTCCTGGAAAGATACAGATGATTCCAGGTCTCCTGCCATCTTCAGCAAGATGTCACCCAGGTCGGCCCGTTCTGCTACCAGAGATTCGTAGTACGAGCGTGCAGCCACCTTGCTGATCTCCACATTGGTGGGCTCGGGGCAGTACTCGTCGTCCAGCCACTTGTGCAGAGTAACTCTAAGCCACTCCGATTCCTGTACAAGCAATGTGAAAAGTAAGACAACAAACAAAAGGTACTATATTTCTCTGCATGTTCTTCAAAAGCAGGAAATAAGAAAAAGCTCATACCATAGAACCATGGGTCTTACTTTGGGGTTTCACAAAAACAAAGGTATAGTTTTACAGAACTAGTGTCAGTCTTTAGGGGTTGGGTTTCTAAAACCGAGCACTAAACAAATTTTACGAGTTTGTAGGTGTCTGGTTTCAGAAACCACTTCAGGTAGCTTGACCGATCGAAGTCCAGTTTTAGAAGAGGATCCTCAAAGCCACTATTTAACAACTTCGGGTTTAATGTTGGATACCATGTGACCCAATCTTTTGTTTTTTTTTATTGTAGGGTAATTCGGAAAATTATATCTTTACATTCATTTGATTTCTCAAAAAATGCAATCGAGTCTCAAATACGGATGGAAATAAAGATATCTATTTTAATTAACAAGAAAATTGGGGTGAATCGTTCACATTCAACAGCAGGGTGCGCAAGTGAACAGGTAGATCCTAACTCAAATCCCAGTTCGAAATCTACCAACAGCCTGAATCAAGAACCAAAGCTTGATATGTGTCCAAATTCGAGACAAACTGAAACTAAGTTGGATATGGATTAAAAAAATTCAATCTGTCCAAAAGAACAAGAATGAACCTTATTAACTCGACATAAAGTAATTAAAAAAGTCAAACTTCCGTCCACTGAAAGCATTAACACGAAATACACGAGCCTACGAAAGACGCAACACGAACCATTAGGGAATGGGTTGAATAGGGCTAATTTGCAACTTCGTACTTTTACAATCATTAATATAACTGAACATAACATTATAATTTTATTTTAAACATACAATACAATATTAGTTTTCTTTAGTTTAATATTTTATCATGGCAGAATATCTAGGGAAGCATCAACTTATAATTTCAGGTTTATAGAAAACTCAGTTCCTAAAACATAAGCAAACACTTTCAAAGCCCATGTTGCTTTTTTCCCATGGTTTGGGGTATCGGCCAACACGGATCCGCCATGGTTTAAAGTATCGGCCGATACCGATCCGATACGGCCGATACCAATACGGTTTGGCATGTCCCGATCCGATACCCGATACTAACCAATACCGACATTGGGCTCTCTTTTCCGGTCAATGCGGCAAAGAAAATTAAACAAAAAAGACAAATCAACAAGGGTTTAAAGCATAATAATGTTGTAAAAGCATGTAAAAGAAGAAAATCAATCTATTGTATGTAAACCAATTGGTAAGGGTGACTACTATTTCATTTAGTTTCAAAACTACTAAAAAATAACGCTGAAAATACTTAAAATTATGCCTAAACATATAAAATATATGTTTTTAAATGTAAATAATTTATTAATAATTATTTGTTTTCCGATACCAAAAATCCGATACTCCGATCCGAAACTGCCGATACTACCGATATTGCCGATACCAATACTCATAGGAATAGTCCGATACCGATTCCGATACCGATACCGATACTGTGAACCTTGGGATCCGCTACAGGGGATACCGATAAGGTTTGGCATGTCCCGATCCGATACCGACCGATACTGACCGATACAGACATTAGGGGTCTCTTTTCGGGTCAATTCGGCAAAGAAAATTGAACGAAAAAGACAAATCAACGAGGGTGTAAAAGCATAGTAAAGTTAAAAAAGAATGTAAAAGAAGAAAACTTATGTATCGCATGTATGGAATATCAGATTACTCAGGTGTTGCAATTAGAAGAATCAACAATACGGAATATCATGGGCCAATATTGGAGAAGAAGGTATCAGTATCAAAGAAGTATCAGTCAGTACAATCAGTGAGCCAGTGACTACATATCCTAAGTTCAAGTTCCAGCTCAGTTGCAGCCTATAGCAGTGCGATTCAGATGGTATCAGTGTTCACTTTCAGTACGGTACAATTCACTTGGGTACCGTATGAAGCAGTTCCTCAAAGAATTTCTTATTTCGACCTTGGGACAAGGTCAATTTAAGGGGTGGGAATTGATACGAACCCCAAATGGTGGTATCAGAGCCTTGTTAGCAATCATCCAAATAAAACTCGTATTATACGCAAAATTTTTCGTATCTTTCATAAACGTATAATTCTTGCGTACTTTTGACAAATCCAAATCAGTACATAAATTTTAAGCATGCGAAGTTTTAAACGTGTTCCGTATAAATTATTGAAAAAATTGGTACAAAAAACATGCTGGGAACCTGTTTAATTAACCAAATTGACAACATTTTAAGATTGTGAAGTTTCTAACCTCAATATTTCCATTTTCGAATATTTGACCGAATTTTTGAACGTACTTTGTTTGCACTGAGCCGATTTATACTCGTACTTTTGTCGTCCCGAATTTTGTCCGTTTGCTGAATTGCTAACAAGGTATCAGAGTGCTCACTGGTGTATCAAGTATCAGCCTTGTCCAAGTTAATTGCAAATTAGAAGAGTTGGGGGTCAAGTTTTACATTTAGTTAGTTAGTGTAACGAGGAGAAATTATTGGGTGGTCCGGCCCCACCACGTGGCAACGGTGAATGGTGAGCCCAGCCACTAATTTCTTGGCAGCATAATATTGGCATACAAAATTTCAAAAAATTGTAAAAAATATATAAAATATATAATTAATACACGAATCCAGGACTGGAGAAGAGAAACAAATTTCTGACCTGTTGGGCAATGGAAGGGAGCAACCAGGAGTCGGGAACCCTGAGTTCTTGGACTTGCTCTTCTGGCTCTTCTTCTTCTCTCCTGCTGCTGCTGCTGCTGCTGCTGTGGGCCCAGGGCTGGAGCTGGAGAGATGGGGTTCCGTTGGAGCTCTAAAGAAGAGGAAACCACGAGGGCCGTGGCTGTGGTTACTGCGTGGCTGTGGAGCCGGTTATTAGGAGCAAGCTTGGAGAGAAGAGGATGAAGATGGGTGGGTGCGGTGCTTAGGCTCACCGGGGTTAACAGGGAACCCATACTAGCGAGAGATGGAAACTTTATCTGGGTTGCTAGAGCGAGAGATGGAAAGTTCATGATTTTTTTTTTTTTTTTTTTGCTTAATTGCACTTTGCAACCCTCAACTATTCCGTTTTTTTAACTTAATATTCTAAACTTAATAGTCCGAGCTCTCTAGCCTAGTGGTATTAGAGCAGACACCCGGAGGGGCCGGCAAGGTTCGAGCCCCCCAATTGTGTGTGTGAGTGTGATTTCAAAAAAAAAAAAAACAAGTTGATACCCAAAAAAAATTTGGAACGAAAATACCCCTGCTCAAACCTTAAGATTAACCCCCCCCCAAACCCCCCTCCCCCACTCCGGCTACCCCCTCCCTCCCGCTCCGCCTCCCCTCCGGCCACCCTCTCTCATGCGTCCGGCCAACCCACCATACCCCCACCGTCGCCGGCCGCCGCCGCGACGGTGGCACCGGAAGCGGGAGGGGGGGTTGGCCGGACGTGGAAGAGGTGGGTGGCCGGAGGGAAGGCGGAGCGGGAGGGTGGGGGTGGCCGGAGTGGGGGAGGGGAGAAGGGAAGAGGGAAGGAATAAGGGCATTTTGGAATTTTTTGAAAAATTAGGTATCAAGTTGAAAAAAAATAATAATTGAGGCATCAACTTGTTACAAAAAAAGTTTATGGTATCAAGTTGAAAAAGCGGAATAGTTGAGGGTAGCAAAGTGCAATTAAGTCTTTTTTTTTGCCTAAATGTAACTTGATACTATCAACTATCACCGTTTCTCAACTTGATACCCTAAACTTTTTTACTCAACAACTTATACCCTCAACTATCACCGTTTTTTCAAAATGCATACCCTAAAATTAAAAAATTTCAGAAATACCTCTGCCTCCTCTCTCTCCGGTGATGCCCTCCTCCCTCCCTCTCCGGTGATCGATGTCTCCTCCGATCCTCTCCGACGGTGCGCGACAATAAAGACGGACGGTAGAAATAGGGGATGCGGGTGGGGACGGGCGGGGGGAGGACGGCGAGAGGGGGTGGGGGCAGCCGTGGGAGGGGGCAAATCAGAGGAGTGGCGGAGGAGGGAGGCGCACGGGTGGGAGCGACCGGAGGAGGGGCGACGACGGAAGGAGGGGGGTGTTGGCCGAAGGAGGGTAAGGGGACAGCAATAGTAGAAGGGGTATTTTCGAAGAAAAAAAAAGTTTCAAGGTATCAAATTGTAAAAAAAAAAAAAATAGGGTATCAAATTGAAAAAACGTTGATAGGTGAGAGTATCAAGTTGTAATTAAGCCTATTTTTTTTAAATAAAGTCATGTCTTACTTGAATGGTTGTGCTTATCTAAATAAACCTTGTTTTGTTCGTCCGTTATGGCCTAGTGGTAGCAACGGAGGCTCTGGCACGAAAGATGCAGGTTCAAATTCTTTTTGGCATTGTCAAGTCGGAGAAAAGAATACCTCAAAAAAAAAAAACCTTGTTTTAAAAACGGCCAAATGTTTTCATTTTCAAGAGAGATCTTCAGAGAGATTTTCAAAGGGCTTTCTAAGTTCCTATAAAGTTCTTAATAGTTCCATTAATAGAAATTCCATCTGCTTGCTAAATGACAAACAAGAGATGTTAACCACAAATTATGGGAAAAAAACTTCAAAATGAGCATTTGGTAGGACATAATTCAGGAAAGGTGAAGGAGTTATGGTGCAAATATGAGAAGTTAACCTTCGCGTGTCTCGAAATTAGACTAACCAAAAGGATATTGTTGTTCATTAATGACAATGGAATTAGTTAGAGCATCTCCAACCCTATTGTGAGTTTAAAAAAAAATGGTTGCCACATAGGAATGACAAACTTTTGTTTCAAAAATTATTCTCCAATGCAAATGTTGAATAAATCATGAAGTTGACATGACAATGACATGACAAGAACAATGTGAAGTTGGTTGTCTAGATCTAGACAATGTACTTCACAATGACTTTGTTTTCACATCATCAATTAGAGCATCTCCAACCCTATTGTCTTGTTAACATCTGTGGGGAAGGAAAATGGAGGGAGAGGAAAATTTGAGAGGAAGGAAAATGGAGGAGAGTAAAATGAAAGTAAAGTTAATTTTTCCTTCCTTTATTTGGATGGACAAAAAGTAGGGGAAGAAAAAGTTTAAAAATAATTTTTTATTTGTTTATGGATAGAGATATAATTACTATTTCCTCCTTGGTATTCTCAAATGATGATTTAATATTAACTTTTTGAGGGGTGGGGGGTAAATTCACTCAAATTCCTCTCATCTCTCTCAATTTTTCTTCCACTTTTGGAGAAATTTTTTTGGTGGGACCCACCTACTTTTTCCTCTCAAATTTTCCTTCCCCATTTTCTCTCCTCCTTTCCAAACACCAAGTACCTAAGGCCTCGTTTGGTTCGCGGAATGGAAGGGAAAGGAAATCAATTCCTTGTCATTTCCGTTCCTTTGGAAAGTTTTATTTTCCATTGATTTTCCTTTCCGATGTTTGGAAATGCCAAGAAATTTGGAAAGGAAAGTGATTACTTCAATGTGGAAAAGTGATTCCTTGCTTGGATGGATGGAATCACTTTCCCCCCTAATTTTCCTTCCATTGGGGATCACTTTCATTTCCTCCTCAATTCCTTTGGCACCCAAACATAGGAAAGTAATCACTTTCCTTTTCCAACCCGAAGATTCCGCGAACCAAACGAGGCCTAAGAGCATCCACAGTGGGACTAATTTCAAGTGTTATATTGGTCTTTAGCCAAATTTTATAGCACTTGATGGCTCCAATGGACTCTTGTCCACACTTGAAAAATGGTAGAAAGCTAAGAGACTCTCCAAATTTGGAGAGTCCACTAGTTGAGCTATATTATTTGCGGGCCCACCATATTTACTTTTCTCCTTTATTCTTTTTTTTGGAGTGTTGCCACTTGTCAATTATGAAAGAAAAATAAGGAGAAAAACAAATGGAGTGTTGCCACTTGTCAATTTGGAGTGTTTATTTAGACTATACCATTGTGTACCAACATGAAGGAAATACTCCAAAATTAATTATTGGAGTATGGTTTGAAGTGATTTGGAGTATGGTTTGGAGTGTTGCCACTGTGGATGCTCTAAGACCATCTCCAATAGGGGTTTCTATCTTCCCTATTTCTATGGAAGAAATCCATTTTAGAAAAAACTTCTCCCAATGGTGATTTCTATCACTATTTCTATCCTAGGTGGCAATGATGTAGGATAGAAACTTTCTAGGAGGGTTTCTACATGTAGAAACTCTCATAGAAATTTTATCTCTCTCATGACAATTATTATGGACCCCACACCATTAAATTTGGTCATTTTACTATGTGACACATAGAATAGAAATGAAGAACCATTGGAGAGTCTTTTTGTATGTCTACAATTTCTATGTAGAAACTCTTCTAACTAGGATAGAAATTTCCTTAAAGTACAATGCCAAGTAGGATAAGAACTCAATTTTAGAAATCACCATTAGAGATGGTCATGAGACACAAGACAATGTCTTTCTTAGGTGGCAAGATTATATTCACAAAAGCCAATGAGATAGAAAAGTCTTCTCCAATGCAAAAGTATTGAGGAGACAATAAAAAATATTTTTTCCAACTTCCAAGACAACTCTTTCACTTCTTCATTTTTTTTATAAATATTTCTATTCATAATTGATGGTCATTGTGAAGTGTATTGTCTAGTTCTAGACAACCAACTTCACATTGTCCTTGTCATGTCATTGTCATGTCAACTTCATGATTTATTTTCATTTGCATTGGAGAAAGATTTTTGAAATAAAAGCTTGTCATTCCTATGTGGCAACTATTTTTTCAATATTTATAAAAAAATGAAGAAGTGGAGGAGTTGTCTTGGAAGTTGGAAAAATACTTTTTATTGTCTTCTCAATACTTTCACATAGGAAAGACATTGTCGACAATAGGGATTGGAGATGCTCTTAATAGCCAAACCTATATACTTGGGCTCTAGTTATACTCTGAAACTTACACAATTAATGACTTCGAAGACTTGTATATTATATAACCCTCGTATTTTTTTGAAGTAGTCCGATATGCTTCAAAATTGACGAGAAATGTTTCAAAAAAATAATGTATAAAATTGATATGCCAAAATCGAACCGTGAAACGTGAGTGATCGCTATAGTTGAGGTGCCATTATGATAATTTAACCTTACATAAACCCATTCCCATTCTGAGACGGAGGTACCAGCTCCTTACCAATATGGACCACCGATTGCTATCTATCTCGGCACCTAACAGGGCTGAGCTTGCACTCTCAGGTCCTTGTCAACAACTGTACACACAACCAAGATGAACTCTCTGATGTCCCAGTCAAGATTCATGGCCCCTCTGAAAGAATATGATGTTTCCAAGTAACATCTCTGAGAGCTCATTTAACTCTGATAGGGTGATACAAAATATGTGTGAAAGCCAAAACACTGCATTTACTCTGACATGCTACCAACATTCATAACAAACACTGAATACCTAAATCTCAATTTCAATTCTTCTGAAAATAACAAGTTTTTTTTAACGTTTCTTAAGAGCGAAACAGAAAGATAAAGAACAATCCCGGAGTCTGCCACAGACGTTCAGCAGGCCCATAACCGGCAGGATCTCAACTCAAGACGCTACGCAAACACCAACTCCGTTCTAAGTTAAGCAGATTTGGTCTCAACTAGGTTATCGATCAGATCAGCAGCATCCTGCACGGTGCTGATGCTCTGAGCGTTGTCCTCTTCCACGCTGATACCAAATTCCTCCTCTAATCCCATCACGATCTCAACCTGCACAATATTGCACGTTCAAATGTCGGAAAGATAGCTCAATCGCTACTGGATTTATTAATGCAATCAAGATTCACCCTCCACATCAATTGATACAAAAAGAAGACCATAAAGTGGCAAATCGCAATATTGAATGCATTTCGTTATCTAGAAAATGTCAATAAAATTGGTACTACCACCAACCACCTAACCTAACTGTGAGATTTATGACAAGCCATCTATCTCCCTGCAGTGGTCCTGCCGCGGACCTCACACGAAATCATTGGTAATGTAAAGGGACACCCAGTTATCAAAGTTTAGGTCAATTTTTCAAGAAAGTCTTCCACGGCAAACAAACAAACAAACAGAAAGGCTTGAGACAGGAAATAAATTTTGAATGATTGATAAACATATTTAATTTTAGAAGAACTGAGAGAGTACCGTGTCAAGGGAATCGGCCCCAAGGCTTGAAAACTTTGATTCACCAGAGATAGCAACATCTTCAGAGAGGGCCAACTGCTTCCTCACTATCTCGCAAACCTTCACCACAGTCTCTGCCTTAGCCTGCTCAACAATAAATTAATCTCGGTAATCGGCTAATCTATCATATTGAAACTGTGGCAATCTGAGAAAACATTGCCTATTCAATTGTCTGATTGGCAACTATCCCCAGGTAGCATGATGTTTGCTTATGATCACAAGTAATATGTGTTAAGTGTTAACTATCAATCTTTTTTTGAGCAAGCGGAACTCAAAGCTCTAAGTGTTTAACTATCAATCTTTTTTTTGAGCAAGCGGAACTCAAAGCTCCAAGTGTTAACTATCAATCTTTTTTTGAGCAAGCGGAACTCAAAGCTCTAATAATCAACAGTTTTTTTTTTACAAAAAGACTGGCTAGAGTTTGAAGGGAAAATAATGGGCAGTATTAACTGATACATACAGCACAAGAAACATTGAACCGCAGAGGCGCTGGCTGCATCCTGACTGATGAAAAGCTTTTCCACTGGTCGGAGAAAGACACGAACTTCGGACCTGAAAGCCCATGGACTGCCTGCACATATCAACCAGT
Organism: Iris pallida; assembly: GCA_029216955.1. Lineage (NCBI taxonomy): Eukaryota > Viridiplantae > Streptophyta > Magnoliopsida > Asparagales > Iridaceae > Iris > Iris pallida. The sequence goes on from JANAVB010004600.1 coordinate 19,007,389, forward strand.
AACGAGAATTACATTAATCTGGATATATACATAGACCCCAAAAGCTATTGTAATGGAAAGGGTATGAAAATTTGTTACACACTGCATTTTATTGAGATAAACACAACATTCATCATTGGCATCATGGCAGATCCAGAAAGTTTAGTGAGTGGGGGCTTAGAAAAATAGAATACATTTTCAATGTGTATAAGAGGGTTTGAACTCAAAATCTTCAAACCCAACAAGTGACTTCAATAATGTTCATATTTAGGAGCCATATTTACATATAAGTTAAACATAATTTTTGAACATCTCCATTTGGATCCGCCCCTGATTGGGGCATACATGAAAACTGATTATTCTCTACCAAACAAACACTGTGCGAGAACATATTTTAAAATTAAAAATACAAGGAAATTTGGTTTTATACTTTATACTTGTTAAATTGGCATGAAGTTTTCAAACACGCCACTAGAGCTGTGTAGTGGGACCCGCTTTACCTTAATTTGTAGTAGAAATCAGCTTTGATTCATAAGCTTTCAGACACTGAATCCAATAGCATGGTCTAACTAGTTTGAATTATTTTGAAGTTGGGTTTGGTTTGAGACTCCGGCCAGCCTGGGCCTGGCTGAAATCCTGTTTGAGCGCCACTTAACACGTCCACCTTAGAACCTTCAAAAGAATTCTTGCAACTTAAGTTTGTGGGAATTAATTTCCTTAGTTTTTAAGATCAGAAGTTTAATTATTGGGGGTACCAATGCACATGTAGTAGGTATTTAACTATTTATCATCAATACGTTTTGAAAAAATGGGGGCAAGTAAATTTTCATTTGTCATGAAAACCAGAAGTAAAACCAGGTTCGAGCCCGCAAGAATCAAGTTTAGGCTATACTTCATCTCAAAACTTGTCCGATCCGGCCTGTTCGCCACACCTACCCACAACTTACTTTTTACTTGGTTCTAGTCACCATAAATACCAGATCGATAGAAGACTTCAACAAGCTAAATTAAACTACCAACTAAAGACACTAATTTCCTACTTGATTCAGATTTTACAGTCCTACAGATTCAATCGTCAAAGAATCATTTTCCATCAACAGCCAATTACAATCAATGGGACCATCATCTCTTTGGGTTAAAGTGATTATAGAAACTTGTATCATCGAAGAAGACTCTTTGCAGTCTACGGGAACTTGGAGGGGCGCTACTTGGTTGCATGAGCTTAAAACTGCATATCAAATAGGTAGACCTACCAACCTGCCAACCGACTGCCTATGTTTTATGGCATGACCCTCTCGTAGTCATTGCCTCATTGCGACAGCCCAATCATAAAAAATTTCTGTAAAATCACTTACGGAGATTCCTTAAGCTCCGTAGCCGAACGGCCTGAACCCATTCTGATGGAGAAATCTTGGATGATGATTACAATGAACCAGTTACAAACAAGTTAGTATAAAAAGTACATATTTTCTATTCTATACCTAAACCAAACAATTCCCTCTAAAAAAACATCGAACTTTTTTGGGTGCGACTATACGCATAACACACCCCATGACTTTCTAAGCACACCCCATATAACTTAAGTTGAAAATTAGATTAATGTTAAAAGACTCATATACCCATATGACCTTCCTATCATACCCCACCATCCTCCTTCTTCTTCCTTCTTTCATTTTCACATTCTTCTCCAACCCAACCTCAAAATCCTAGAAAAACCCTACTTTGAAATTGTGAAGAAAGCATTGTGGAGGAAGGAAGTCCACTTCAAAGACACAATCCTTCTTTCTCGGTTTGAAGCACTGTATGTGAATCGTTGAACCAAAAAAAAAAAATCCGCGATAAGCACGATCAATACAGGTCGAACGGAACACTGTATGCTCGACCTGTGTTGGACGAACATTACATGTTCTGTTCGACTAGTCGAACTGAATAAAACATGTTCGATCGAGAAAAGTCGAACATACATAGGGCAGTTCGACCTGTAATGGTTGAACAGTAGAGCTTTGTCCGACTAGTTGTGGTCGAACATTGTGTTTTTTTATTTAATTTTTCGTTCGACCATCTTTGGTCGAACGTTAGCAAAGAAGTTCGACTGTCGTGGGTCGAACTCCAGTCCGAGCACTCGACAAACCAGGCTCGAACAGTACCGTGAAAACCTTAAAAAAATTCGAAATTTATTTCGCTTTCACACGATTGAAGGGATTCGAAAAATCCTAGCAGTGATCCTAAGCGAAAAATCGGAGAGGAGAGGGGACCGGTCAGTTGGAGAGAGGAGAGAGGAGAGTAGAGAGGTTAGAATGATTTGGGGTGTGCTTAGGAATGATAGATAGGTTTTAGGTTAGGATAGAAAAGGATATTTTGGTCATTTGATGGGGTGTACTTAGCATTTATGCTAATTTTAATCAATTAAAATGTGGTGTGCTTAGCACTTGGGGTATACTAAGGGTCTGCTTGGCAATTATAGGGGTAGCGGTTATGAAGTGTTTTTAGAGTATCGGTTATGAGCGGTTATGAGGGGTCCGGTTTTGGATGGTTTTTAAGTAGCGGCTTTTAAACCAGTCCAATCCATGCTTGGTAATTCACTAACGAGCGGTTCTGAAATTTTTTTACACGAATAAATTAAATAGGGAAGGGTATCAGTAGTTATAATTATATATATTTTTGTGAGAATATAAATGGAATAAAAAAATAGAGCCGCTCAAAACCCACCGATTTTGGGTGTTTATAAAGCCACCCAAAAATACATTACACCGATTTTGGGGAGTTTTTGAGCCGACCAAAACCGGTGCCTCAAAAAAATTAACAAGCAGGGGTTTTCATAAACGATCGGTTCAAAAACACCCCAAAACCGGTGAAAACACCGTTACCAAGCAGACCCTAAGTAAGTCATGGGGTGCGTATATCCGCACCCAACTTTTTTATTTCCTTTTTTTTCAATCGTATTTATTTTCTTTCATCAGATCGAACTACTATGAATCTCAACTCAAAACACCGGGATCTATGATTACTAAATAAAATCCATCCAGATCTAGGAAGCACGGACGCTCCATTACCGTATCCGTATCCGCGTCGCGTCGGACGCGACAGACACTCTAAAATACATCGAGACGTGACGATATATGTGACGTGTCCATGTCGCCGTGTCCAATCAGCACAGATCCAGATCCTACAAATTATAGGATAGAGCAGATCGAAGCATCACCGCCGGAATCGTAACCTAGATCGTGATGATCGCCTCTACATCGGATCGAACAGCAAAGAAACAGAGAGATCGGATCAGAGATCGATACCTTGATCTGGCGGGAAGGCGCGAAGACCGAGATCGAACCACCGGTCATGGACGCCATTGGGAGAGAGAGAGAGAGAGAGAGCGTGAGGAGAGAGAATGGGAGTGAAGAAGCAAGCACGAAGAGCGTGTTGGATGTGGAGAGAGAGAGAGAGAGAGTGAACGAATGAGGAGATCTCTCGCTATTTAAAGACTCGCTCCACTTCGTTCACATCGTAAGCGAGCCGAGCCAGCTAGAGACGATGGCAATGCCAAAATGACCAAACCACCCTCCCATTTCTAGGTCTGCCAACGCGTCGGGTTAGAATAGGGGTGCAACTCGGGCAGACTAAACCCGAATCCGATCGGATAAATTCGTTAATGGGTTGGATTAGAGTTGAAGATATTCAGGTTCGGGCTCGGACTCGGATTCGGGTTAAAATATTTGAACTCGATCAAAAATCGGATTGGCCTTGGGTTCATGTGTTGGGTAACCCGAAATCCGACATATATATATATATATATATATATATATATATATATATATATATATATATATATATATATATATATATAGTTTCATACTACTTAAATAAAAAATTTAAACTATAATTTTTTTCACCCGAACTCTTCAACTCCTTGTCCTAAATCTCATTTCAGTTTTATTTTGTAATGATTGAGGCTTGATTGTTATTTGATTATGCATTTAATATTACTCTTGTTTAAAATTATTTCAAATATCATATTAGAGCCCGATGGACCCGACCCAACCCGAGCCCAACCCAATCCTCCGGACTTGGTCTTAGGCTTCATATGTTGAACCCGAAGTCGGGTCGGGCTTGGACTCCGTCTAGGCTTATGATCTATCGGGTTGGGCTCGGGTTGACCTCAAACCCGACCCAACCCGCCCGAGTTGCACCCCTAGGTTAGATTATGTTTTGTGCCAATGTCCGAACCCGAACCCTTTGAGCTTTTTGGGTTGGGGTAAAGTGCATTTAAATCCTCCTTAGATGTTACGAAAATGCAATTAAAGGCTCCCTGATTTGAAAAATCCAGTCTGTTACGAAAATGTTCAAATCACCCCCCGTCGTTAAAAACCGTTAAAAATCGTCTTAAAAGACGATTTTACCCCTCCCCTCCCCTCCCCCCCCCCTCTCCGGTGGTGGGGGCGGGTCGAGGGGGGGCGGGGATGGCCGGCAGAGGGAGGAGGAGGGGGGAGGGGGGAGGGGGGCGGGTCACCGGCGGAGGGAGGAGGAGGGGAGGGGATGGCCGGCGGAGGGAGGAGGGGGGGTCGGGGGGCGGGTCGCCGGCAGAGGGAGGAGGGGGGGAGGGTGTAACGCCCGTAGTTCGTATTATGTATTTTGATATACATGTACGTATTTTGACTCATATTGCATGTCTCATTGCATGGTCTATTTGCATGGTCTATTTTGGCATTTGATTTGCTTGGTTCGGTTTGATTTGCTTGGTTCGATTTTGCATGTGGACCAACCCCACCTACCACCTACTCTCTTCCTTTATAAGCCACCAACCCCTTTCTCTCTCCTCATTCACTTCTTCATTACTTCTTCTTCTTCCTCCATTAACTCTCTCCACCTACTAAGAGAGGCTTAGGCAAGTGCAACTTGCTTCATGGAGGAACTCAAATTTTGTTGTTCTATTTTCTTACTCACGAGATTCTAAGACACTTTAGCACTTAGCATTTTCAATTTCCATGGTTTATTTCTTGTAGATCTAAGTTTGTTACATTTTCGGATTTCTTGGATTTTGATCTATCAAATTTTATTATTTTCAAGTTATGATTGTTCCATGTTGTAGAGAATTTCATTCTACCCCATTTTGACCTATGGAAGTCTAAATTTGGACTTACAGTGAAGGTTTTATGGAGCTTGAAAGCTATGGGTTCCATGGCCATCCTTCTCAGATTTTCAGAGAAGATGGGTGTCCATCTACCCTGCCGCATGGATGGGTACCTATCTACTGCCGCATGAGACCCCCATCCACCCTGCCGCATAGATGGGTATCCATCTACCCTGCCGCATGGATGGGTACCCATCTACTGCCGCATGAGACCCCCATCCACTTTGTCGCATGGAACTCATCCACCCTGCCGCATAGATGGGTATCCATCTACCCTGCCGCATGGATGGGTACCCATCTACTGCCGCATGAGACCCCCATCCACTTTGTCGCATGGAACTCATCCACCCTGCCGCATAGATGGGTATCCATCTACCCTGCCGCATGGATGGGTACCCATCTACTGCCGCATGAGACCCCCATCCACTTTGTCGCATGGAACTCATCTACCCGGCCGCATAGATGGGTATCCATCGAACCTGCCGCATGGATGGGTACCTTTCTATTGCCGCATGAGCCCCTTCCACCCTTGGCAGCATAATGCCTATTTTGGTTGTTTTATGTCCTATTTGACTGATTTGTGGTTAGAATCTCTCCCAAATTTCAACATAGAAGTTGTAGATCTTTTCTTGGCTTCAAGAATATGTTACTAACTATTTTATGCAAGTTTCTCTCATTCATGAAAGCGTAAGGATGGAACACGATAGTGGCATGCTAAGGCGCACTCTTAACAAGTAACAAGTAGCATAGCATGATAGTGGCCCGTCGTGGCGCCCTCTTGACAAGCAACCTTGGCATGATAATACATGATAGTGGCCCGTCGTGGCGTACTCTGAATAAGCAAATCTGACATAATATACCTCAATATGCTGTTGCGACGGCTAGCAAGACATGATAAGAATGAATGGCCTGGACACCGTGGACGATTTTGTTTGTACAAATGAACCAGTATTGTCTTGCATCATGTCTAGGACGGGGACCCCTTGTCACGACCCGCACCCGTTTTTTTTTTAGACGGATACGAGACGTGTCCAAGCCAGCCTACGCCGCAGAGTCGGCGGTAGAACGCTGTCACGGCCATGAAGATCAAAATCACAAATAATGCTCATTCACAAAATTAATTTAACTTACAATGATCACAAGTTTTACATTTGCAGAAAATATGAACTTGTACAAATATTGAATGACTATAACTCGACTATCTAGCTAGTCCCTAGGCCTTTGTCTGCAAGTATTCCCGTCACTTCCCAAGCTAAGTGAATCCACGGCTAACCTGAAAATGTTGGTTTCCAGTCAGGAATGGAACGAGCACAATTCACTGAATGGAATTTCAAATAGAGAAAATGACTATAAAACAAAGGTTAGACATCAATCATGAGTTTTAAACAGTAAATACGGAAAACTAATAGCAATAAATAGACACAAAATACTTTTCCCAACTGTTAGAAGTACCGTTGATATGTGATCGGTCTGGGGTACTACACCGCACGGTCTACGAGGTCTACTTGCAGAAAATAAACAATGTCTACGAGGTCTACTGCATGAAAATAAACACTGTCTACGAGGTCTACTGCATGAAAATAAACAATGTCTACGAGGTCTACTGCATGAAAATAAACACTGTCTACGAGGTCTACTGCATGAAAATAAACACGGTCTATGGTCGGATCACACATCCTTGGTACTTCTCATTCCCGACTCAACAATTTATAATATAGTATAAAAATCACATAACCAATGACTAATCAATAAAATATAGTAAAGATCAATATCGAAATGCAGACAATAAACTGTACTCGCCTGTGATCCTCTGCTGGTGAAACCGACAGTCTGAACTACTCAATGTGTCGCAATAGTCAAAACCCGTACAACAGTCCCCGGATGCTGAAATAGACAATACCAATGATCTCAGAATAGTCAAATTAGCTAGGGTTGTCTGTCCTTAAGTCCAATTCTGGACACAGGACAAAACGATAATTTTGGGCCAAAACGGTATCCGCTGTTGGACCCGCTTTGCACCGAAAAACGTGCCAGAGTCAACGGTCTCTAAAGTTGTCAAACTACATGTTTACGGATCCAGTTTTTCGATACGAACCCAACTGTATGTCCAGAGTTGGATTCCGGCGGGCCGTACACAAAATCGCCCGTTGAGTGGGACCGTGAGGCCCGCAAAACGACGATTTTATCAACGGTCTCAGAATCGGACCAAATTTGGCATACAGGACCAAAAAAATGATACGGTCCTGATGGCGCAAGTTTCGTCTCGATCTGACGAGCGTGCACAAAGTAATTGGAGAATTTGCAAAGTACACAATACGGTGAATTTCGACGGATACGTATCAAAATCGTCGCGCACACGCGACCAATTTGAATTTCGTCAAAGCCCACACGACCACGAAACCGTTACACAGCTTTCAATGCCTTCGGTTCACGACCACGTCGCCCGGTTTGGCGGGACGCACGTCGTGTGGAACAATTTTCTAGTTTTTGTAACAGGTTTTCGTCAAAGTTCGGGATTCGATTTCTCGACATTTAGTCGATGGTTTCCGAATCCACAAAAAGGATTATGAAGCCCTATATGTTGTCTAAAAGTCCCTTCAAATAGATTTTCTAATATGATACTGAATCGATCAGAATCGATCGTCAAAAGTGGGTGGTTGGACTGTATATACCCTGTTTTTCGAACAGGTTTTTGGGCCGTGTTTGGCGTCGTCTTGCCGACAACCTAGGGCATCTAGATACAATACATTTGAAGGGAATTAAAGTCGGTTATATCAGGATCATACCTGACGAATCATCTTGGAAAACGATGGAGCAACGATCGTGGACTTCGATCACGAAGTCGCTCCCCAGCAGCACCTTGCTGCTGTTGCCATTCTCCACTGTTTGCGCGTTGGGCGTTGCCACGCCGGCCGACGGCGGCCCTCGGCGGCGACTGCCATACCACGCGCGCACGCGGGGCGCACCCAGGCTAGGGGGTGGTGGCGTCTCGTCCTGAGGTGATTAGGGTTTGCAGTTTCTTCGTTCTGTTAACGCGTTCATACGCGTGCGTGGTATTTGTACAGGGCTCGGGTTCGGTTGCAGGTGAATAAAAGGGGGGAAGTTCAGGCCAGTGGCCTGTTGGCCAGGGAATGGGCCCTGGGCTTCAGGATTTGCTAAAGTTTAGTAAAGTTCGGCTAGCTGGGATTAAGGCTGGGAGCAGCTACTGTTTTGATTGTTTTTCTTTTTTTTTCCTTTTTCTTTTTTTTTCCTACTTCTTTTTCTATTATTAATATATATATATATATATATATATATATATATATATATATATATATATATATATATATATATATATATATATATAAACATATACGTATATATTACTATATATTTATATATACACACAAATACATATTTATATATATTCATACACACATCTTCCTATATATATGTATATATATACACACACATTCGTATACAATATATTTTTATGCATACACCTCCCTACATATACACTATATATATATACATACTCACACACATATATATAATATACACATTCCCATTTATACGCGTATATTTATATAATCCTATATATACATATTAACCCATGCACATTTATTTGACCATGGAATAATATAACCAATTAATATTAAATAGTATTGTATAATAATATCCTTGATATTATAATAATGATAATAATAATAATAATAGAAATAATAATAATAATAATTCAGCAATCCAATAATGGTGTATATACCCCTAGGCATCGTCCAATAATCCCGAATGTACAGGGACCTATTTATACAAATATTATTGAATATCCACTAATAACGATATTTATAATATTTAATAAACGAATATTTAGAAAATATTCAATAGATCATTAGAACGAAATACAACACAATCATGCTAGAATACACCAACACGAATATCGTTGGGCGTACTGTATGACCACATGGGCTTGAGCTCAGTTCGGCCCAGTCCGGGCTAAACTGGTATAACCGGTTTCCCTAACACAATAATATAAATAATGAATAAATAAACTTCGTTAAGGGTTAATTCGTAACTTGGCCTGGTTTTCCTAGTTAGGACGTTACTATGGCTTGGCCTTCCTTGGCATGGCTAAAACACTAGTCAAAGCACGTCACTGCACTGTCCGTGCCATAATTTTCTAATCACCTTGTACTCAATTTCTAACAATGACTAAAATCACCTACCGTAAAAATAAACTAAATAATTCTTTATAATAATCTAAAATCACCATTTAAATAAAATAAATAAAATAAAATATTTTGAAATTTTCCGGGAAGGGGAGCTACAAATCTACCCTCCTTAAAAATAATTTCGTCCTCGAAATTCTAACTCGTAAAAATGCCAAAAATTCAAACAAAAATAAAAATAAACATAAAATAAAATAAAATAAATCCACTATTACCACAATATCCTCGAATTTTAATTTCTCAAAAATATTTATATCTTCCTCCTTGCCATTTCGTAACTACTAATCATCGAGGACTTCTACCCACCTTTGGTCACACTACTCCTCAAACTAAAATCTCATAATCTTCTAACTAGTTGCTAGCAATCCTACCAACAAATATCTAGGCATCTGGTTTCTAAAATTCTCTCGTATCTATCAAGCAACCCAAAAATTTAACAAGCAAATTTACACAAGTAGCTAAGAATATTGGTAAATTCTAATAAGCTTGGCCATTCATCGCTCTAAAATAGGAAGGACATGCAGATAAAATAATCGGGAGCGAATATGAAGCTCCCAGAGCGGTAGAGGGTATCCAATGGTACATATAAAGAGAGAATGTTTATGAATCATCAACTTATTTGCTAGGTTGGGCTACTCTAGTCCAGTCACTTGCTACATCGAAGAACCTTTCGCTCTTAGAGGGACTTGCAATCCGTGTAATACATAAACTCCATTCTCGAATTTCTACTCTAAGCAAGATTTCCAAAATAGAACAGAATTTGAGAAATCAAGATTGTGATCTTTTTCAGTGGTTACTTAAACACACAAGCAATGATTATGAATGCAGTACAAGATCGTATCACGACTTCCAGGTAGATGGAATAAAGGTTACGAATGGATTCACATTCTAAGGGGTGGAGACTACATATTAGGTTTGGGGACCTACTTCAAACAGTTCGGTTTTATAGTCCGAAAATAATGGTTTGCATGGATGGTTTTACTGGGTTTTAATGGGTTCTCTATTTGGACATCTCTCACTGATTGGATGAACCCGGGATTTCAATCTATATGAACTAGATAGGATCCCAATGATAAAACTATTTCGTCTAGGTTAGTGTATCCTAGAATAGGTTTCTACCCAAGGGGTTGAGCTAGTTGCTAGTTAAGTTGGTTAGCTAGGTCCCTAAAGCTCAAAATGTGCCTTCAGTGACTTTGTGTTTAAGGAGCACATGAGACTTCAATTGGGTGGCACGCTAGTGGCATGTGCATAGTGGGCTTCGAGTAGCTCACTACCAAATTGGTCGAAGGAACTGAGTCAAGGTTAAGGCTCTAATGGAATTCAAAAAGCATACGGTTACTATGGTAAGGGTTATAGCTAGTCCCTTTTGACCTAAAAGTTGTTCTATAAAAATAGAGTACAAGGGGACGTATTTGAGAGGGACATGATATACCTAGATGAAGGTGGACTTCTCTAGATCTTGCATATAAAATTTGTTGGTAGGTAACAGCTGGTCTCGTGCTCCGAATATTAATGACACGGTCGGGGACACAAAATGATCTAAATGGAAAGTGGGAGTCCATAGGGCACTTACTATCCTTCTAATAGAAAATTTATTCTAATCAATCTGTAATCTTCGTATATTCCAAAATTTTAGGGCTTACAGTCTACCCACCTTAGAAGCTAGGACAAAGTTTTAGGAATAACGAGGTTAGAAGGCTCCCAAAGTCCGGATACTGTACCTCGACTCTTGTTAATAGAGAATAAGGCACGGCGTATCGGGATACGGTAGATATAAGTCAAGTCAAGGGTCGTTCCTTAATAACTGGAAAACGAGTGCGTGTGCAATAACACCTGGTCGATAAAATAGAATGACCTACTCGTCCACCGTATACATGAGTCATCGACGGGGTAACCGACTCTAAGGCACATCATATGAAAAGATTTCCGACAACTGGGTCGTGCATTTCTATTTGTGTCGGGTCTTCCAAACTATTGTCGCAGGGGTTCCAATTAAAGCAAGCTTCAAACAAATAATTAGAGGCTCACAATAATTGGTCTCCTGAGCATAGGTAGTCTCCTAGGTTGGCATTTGACTAAGGATAAAACCCTAATCATTCTCAAATTCAGATGGCTTGAAAAATCTCAATAATAGTTTGAGGGTCGATGGGAGAACGAGTAACTCAATCACATGACTGGCCGATGGTAGCTACACTTGTGCCTACCATTATCATAGCCATGGGAATACTCAGTATCTCTCTACCATCACGAGCTTTCGTCTTTCCAAATCAGTAAAAAACAAAAACAATAAAGAATTCAAGGGAGATGTTACTGAATACAATTTTGTGATTCAAGGGCGAACATATAATTCAAGAGGAATTGTCAATGCAGTCGCGGATGAGATCCTAGAGACATCTACATCTCAATCCACGTAGGTTAATCAGAGGGAGAGCGAACCGGGTGCACTACGGTTGATCAGACCGTAATACATCGATTCTGATTAGACAATATGTTAGTAGGCGTCCCCAATAAACATATGTCTTGAATCAAGCTCGATAAAAGAGTAAGCTTGCAAAAACTAGGCTGTAATAGCAGCGTTGGTCAAGATAGTCAAGATACTAGTACGCGAGATTTTTGAAAAGAGGCACAAGTAGTTCGAGTTTAGAGGGAATCAAACTTCACCTGGTGCTCTGGCTTATACAATCTTCCTATAATCTTTCTGTCCATAAGGTCTTGGTCAACTAATGGGTTCTGGATTCTGTATTCTTGGTAACTTATTAGTGTCCGTCAATTACCTCGTCCATAGATCACAAGGACCACGGAATGCTAGGTCGGGAGACGCGTTACCCAACTTACAGAACTTTCACTAGTGTTGGCTTCGGGTCTTATGAGACATACATGGTATTGTCCTATCCTCCATAGTATCCTGAACTTGTAATCACGTCTGAAGTTATTTCACCGAGAGTTATGCCTCGCCCATATACTCGGGCTGTGGTAAACCCTTGGGTTCATGATTTCAGGGTGGTATGCTCTCTGATACTCTACCTTATATTGACATCAGGGTGACTACGGTCAAAAGAGGACCACTAACTATATTTTAGCAATATTCTATAACTTACAATTCCTCAAAAGGATTTCAATTCTATGGGTTGTGTCTCGCCAGTGCGCTGCTGGCTGCAGTGAACCCACATTCTCCACTCTCAAATAATTGACGACAGTGCGCTGCTGTCTAGTCATTATTAGTTAACTAACATTCCTTTAACTATATCCTTAAAAATCATGAGCCTCTAGAGGTTCAAACATGTCGAGTATGTAATAAGGCGTAAATATTTGTCCTAGCAGTCACAATCCTAAAAAAATCATGGAGGAAATAACTGGACATAAAAGGATTACAAACATTCTAGTTTCTATTCCATGTGTATTCAAACCATGGAGGAAAACCTTGAATCAAAACTAACTCGAGGTCGGTATATAGATATCATAATCAGAAATTATATAACAATAATTCTTAGGGCAAAATAGGAACTAAATAGATAATTTAGGCTAAGATGTGAGGATGATATCTAAAGGGGCAAGGAGAAAGAATTGCACAATTTATCAAGGTTTGATCATTATCTCTATGAAGCCCTGTCTCACCAAGTGAATAATCTATCCATATTAAATCGTATCGTCATATCAAGAGGAAACAGTGTACCTATGGTGATCTGACAGTTTATCAAAATTAATAATCCTCATCTAAATTGCATGGCCTAGACTATCCATCGGTAAATTTGTGTAAGAGACTCCTAGTCTTAGTCATTCTCTTAAATTAAATTAATTTCTAATTCGTGATTGAGCATTTCTAGTCGCAGGCTCGCAATAGTACGACTAACTTAAGTACTATCACGAGTTCGCATGATTTGCGAAGACTGACCTGCATGGGCCACCACAAAAACTTGTCACGACCCGCACCCGTTTTTTTTTTAGACGGATATGAGACGTGTCCAAGCCAGCCTACGCCGCAGTGTCGATGGTAGAACGCTGTCACGGCCATGAAGATCAAAATCACAAATAATGCTCATTCATAAAATTAATTTAACTTACAATGATCACAAGTTTTACATTTGCAGAAAATATGAACTTGTACAAATATTGAATGACTATAACTCGATTATCTAGCTAGTCTCTAGGCCTTTGTCTGCAAGTATTCCCGTCACTTCCCAAGCTAAGTGAATCCACGGCTAACCTGAAAATGTTGGTTTTCAGTCAGGAATGGAACGAGCACAATTCACTGAATGCAATTTCAAATAGAGAAAATGACTATAAAACAAAGGTTAGACATCAATCATGAGTTTTAAACAGTAAATACGGAAAACCAATAGCAATAAATAGACACAAAATACTTTCTCCAACTGTTAGAAGTACCGTTGATATGTGATCGGTCTGGAGTACTACACCGCACGGTCTACGAGATCTACTTGCAGAAAATAAACAATGTCTACGAGGTCTACTGCATGAAAATAAACAATGTCTACGAGGTCTACTGCATGGAAATAAACAATGTCTACGAGGTCTACTGCATGAAAATAAACAATGTCTACGAGGTCTACTGCATGAAAATAAACACTATCTATGAGGTCTACTGTATGAAAATAAACAATGTCTACGAGGTCTACTGCATGAAAATAAACACTGTCTACGAGGTCTACTGCATGAAAATAAACACGATCTATGGTCGGATCACACATCCTTGGTACTTCTCATTCCCGACTCAACAATTTATAATATAGTATAAAAATCACATAACCAATGACTAATCAATGAAATATAGTAAAGATCAATATCGAAATACAGACAATAAACTGTACTCGCCTGTGGTCCTCTGCTGGTGAAACCGACAGTCTGAACTACTCAATGTGTCACAATAGTCAAAACCCGTACAACAGTTCCCGGATGCTGAAATAGACAATACCAATGATCTCAAAATTGTCAAATTAGCTAGGATTGTCTGTCCTTAAGTCCAATTCTAGACACAGGGCAAAACGATAATTTCGGGCCAAAACGGTGTCCGCCGTTGGACCCGCTTTGCACCGAAAAATGTGCCAGAGTCAACGGTCTCTAAAGTCGTCAAACTATATGTCTACGGATCCAGTTTTTCGATACGAACCCAACCGTATGTCCAGAGTTGGATTCCGGCGGACCGTGCACAAAATCGCCCGTTGAGTGGGACCGTGAGGCCCGTAAAACGACGATTTTATCAATGGTCTCAGAATCGGACCAAACTTGGCATACAGGACCAGAAAAACGATACGGTCCTGATGGCGCAAGTTTTGTCTCGATCTGACGAGCGTGCATAAAGTAATTAGAGAATTTGAAAAGTGCACGATACGGTGAATTTCGACGGATACGCATCAAAATCGTCGCGCACACGCGACCAATTTGAATTCCGTCAAAGCCCACACGACCACGAAACTGTTACGCAGCTTTCGATGCCTTCGGTTCATGACCACGTCGCCCGGTTTGGCGGGACGCACGTCGTGTGAAACAATTTTCTAGTTTTTGAAACAGGTTTTCGTCAAAGTTCGGGATTCAATTTCTCGACATTTAGTCGATGGTTTCCGAATCCACAAAAAGGATTATGAAGCCCTATATGTTGTCTAAAAGTCCCTTCAAATAGATTTTCTAATATGATACTGGATCGATCAGAATCGATCGTCAAAACTGGGTGGTTGGACTGTATATACCCTGTTTTTCGAATAGGTTTTTGGGCCGTGTTTGGCGTCGTCTTGCCGACAACCTAGGGCATCTAGATACAATACATTTGAAGGGAATTAAAGTCGGTTATATCAGGATCATACCTGACGAATCATCTCGGAAAACGATGGAGCAACGATCGTGGACTTCGATCACGAAGTCGCTCTCCCGCAGCACCTTGCTGCTGTTGCCATTCTCCACTGTTTGCGCGTTGGGCGTTGCCACGCCGGCCGACGGCGGCCCTCGGCGGCGACTGCCAACCCACACGCGCACGTGGGGTGCGCCCAGGCTAGGGGGTGGTGGCGTCTCGTCCTGAGGTGATTAGGGTTTGCAGTTTCTTCGTTCTATTAACGCGTTCATACGCGTGCGTGGTATTTGTACAGGGCTCGGGTTCGATTGCAGGTGAATAAAAGGAGGGAAGTTCAGGCCAGTGGCCTGTTGGCCAGGGAATGGGCCCTGGGCTTCAGGATTTGCTAAAGTTTAGTAAAGTTCGGCTAGCTGGGATTAAGGCTGGGAGCAGCTACTGTTTCGATTGTTTTTCTTTTTCTTTTTTTTTTCCTTTTTCTTTTTCTTTTCCTACTTCTTTTTTTCTATTATTAATATTTTTTTAATATATATATATATATATATATATATATGAATATATATATATTAAAAAAATAATAGAAATATTTATATATACACACAAATACGTATATATAATATATATATTCATATTTTTTCTATTATTAATATATATATATTCATATATATATATATATATATATATATATATATATATATATATATATATATATATATATATATATAAACATATACGTATATATTACTATATATTTATATATACACACAAATACATATTTATATATATTCATACACACATCTTCCTATATATATGTATATATATACACACACATTCGTATACAATATATTTTTATGCATACACCTCCCTACATATACACTATATATATATATACATACTCACACATATATATATAATATACACATTCCCATTTATACGCGTATATTTATATAATCCTATATATACATATTAACCCATGCACATTTATTTGACCATGGAATAATATAACCAATTAATATTAAATAGTATTGTATAATAATATCCTTGATATTATAATAATGATAATAATAATAATAATAATAGAAATAATAATAATAATAATAATAATAATAATAATAATAATAATAATAATAATAATAATAATAATAATAAAAATTCAGCAATCCAATAATGGTGTATATACCCCTAGGCATCGTCTAATAATCCCGAATGTACAGGGACCTATTTATACAAATATTATTGAATATCCACTAATAACGATATTTATAATATTTAATAAACGAATATTTAGAAAATATTCAATAGATCATTAGAACGAAATACAACACAATCATGCTAGAATACACCAACACGAATATCGTTGGACGTACTGTATGACCACATGGGCTTGAGCTCAGTTCGGCCCAGTCCGGGCTAAACTGGTATAACCGGTTTCCCTAACACAATAATATAAATAATAAATAAATAAACTTCGGTAAGGGTTAATTCGTAACTTGGCCTGGTTTTCCTAGTTAGGACGTTACTATGGCTTGGCCTTCCTTGGCATGGCTAAAACACTAGTCAAAGCACGTCACTGCACTATTCGTGCCATAATTTTCTAATCACCTTGTACTCAATTTCTAACAATGACTAAAATCACCTACCGTAAAAATAAACTAAATAATTCTTTATAATAATCTAAAATCACCATTTAAATAAAATAAATAAAATAAAATATTTTGAAATTTTTTGGGAAGGGGAGCTACACCCCTGACTGCCACGGTCAGGGGTACCTACTGAAATTGACTAAAGCTAATAACTAGAGTAATCCAGTAGTCATGAAGAGATTTTCCAGCTACAGGCAATCCCGTTATCTGGACGCGCAAGTGGACTTGTAGCCTGCCGACGAGTAGGGCACATTTCCAGCACACTGTCATGTGTTGCACCTTTCATGAACGGATATTCGACCTGGATAACCTGGATGGTCTGCATGGCTTGTGGCTGTTGGAATAATCTCATTGCATCTTGCTAGTAACTAGGCCTGTGATAACCCTAATTAGTTAAGGTATTAAGCCTTACTTATTGCTTGGCCGTGAATGTTGGATGGAGTCTAAGCCTTGTCTTGTCCCAGTACCTGGTTACTTCAGTAACATGATTGCTTATGTTTACCTTGTCAATAACTGATCGGAATAACTTCTCATCTTTGATATTTATTGCCCTATTTAGATTTCATGTCTTAATTATCTTTTTATTTTATGTTCTGATATGCTGGTTTTAGTTCTTAAGTGAAGCCTTGTGAAACCCGTAAATTCAATTTTGTTATTTTTTTGATTATTAAATTGCGTGTTTGCTAAATTAATATTTTGCCAGATTATTATTAATAGCTAAATAGAAAATTATTACTTTCAAAATAAATCATCATAGATTTTTGTTTTGGCTGACCCAGACCAGAACTCGTTTCCGAGTCCCGAACCCGTCTAAAACCCTTCATTTTTTTCAATTAATTAATTGAATATTTAATCAGCTAATTATTAATTTAGGAAATGGTATTTTTTTTAGAAAATTATTATTATTTAAAAAACAAAATATATATATATATAAATTCCTGGACTTTTGATGGTCTGGCCAGACCCGAACCCAACCCCAAGTTCAAATCTTCTTTTCAAATATTTTTAGGAGTTATACTTTTGGAGTTACAAAATTTATTGAATTTATGATAAAGAATTATTTACGAAACAACTTTTCTTTAAAAAAACAAAATTTTGTTACTAAAACTTTCCTATAAACTCCTCTTCATTACTCTCTCTCTCTCTATTTTCATTTTTTTCATTTATTCCCTGAGCTCTTGGCCGAGCTTTCCGAGCGGTCGCCTGGCGCCGACTCCTCCCCTCCCCGTGTGAAACTGCCGACCAGGTCTCTTCCCCTCCCGAAACCCCCAATCTCTCCTCCTATTTAAACCCTTCTCTCCTTCACCATCCTCACACACTCACCATCTTTCTTCCTCACTTTCCCCAAATCTCTAACCTCCAATCCAGCCCTAGCCGAGCCTGAGCTCTGCCCAAGACCGGCCCCGAGCTTCCCGAGCGGCGACTCTCTCCGCCGCCGTGCCCCTCACCATCGGCCCCGACTTCGGCGCCGATTCCGACCGAGTGGCCTCCGCCGCTGTCCCCGCGGCCGGCCGATCGCTGGCGACCAAAGCACCCGAGCACCCCTGCCGCGCGCCACCCCCGGCCTCCCCTGCTGGACCCGCGTCCCGTGCCCTTGGTCCCCGGCGACCTGATCCCCTCCGGCCTCCCCGTGCCCGGCCGACCAGCGGCCTCCCGTCGGACCCCGAGCTCCGACGCCACCCTACGAGTCCCTGGCCCCCTCTTCTGGACGTTGCCCCTTCTCCGGCGCTGTTCCGCGGCTGTGCCCTAGCCGTTCCCCTCTGTCCCGGTTCCCGCAAGCTTTCCGCTGATCCGAACAGCGCTGTCCAGCGCTGTCCGCGGGTTTCCCGACCTGCTGTCATGCTTTTCCGTGCCCGGATCCCGCTGTCCAGCGCAGCCGTACCCCGGCGAGGCGCTGTCCCGAGCCGGTCCACTGTCCGCGGATTTCTTTTCTCCTTTATAGCATCTGAGAGCTCTAGCCGAGCAACCCAAGGTATAATTTCGTCTCCCCGTTCCCAATTCATAGTCGATGATGAGAATTGGTCCCCGATTCCCTCCCGGGAATTCGGTTTTAGAGCGACGTAGTGACTTCGGATTTTCCGGAGACGTTTCTGTGATGTTCTGTGTTTATTTCGAATTTTTTCGAAATGTGTTTTCTGGATTTTTGGGTGTTGTGGTTTCCGATTTCATTTCGGGAATTTTCGATTATAATTTCGGGTTTCCGATTAAGCTTCGGGAATTATTCTGTGAATTTAAATTTTGTGTAAAATGGTTTAGAAGTTAATTTCTGGGTGTTCCCTGGTTTGGGACTTTTATTATGGGTGTTTCGGCGTATTTTTCCAGTTTTGGGTTGTCCCGAATATATAAGAAATGCTGCCCAAATTTTTATAAAATTTTATAAATGAATTTCAAATCGGTTTTCAGAAATATTTATTAAAATAGATTTTGGGCGACGACCATACCGGTCCGTGGGCCCTAGCGAAATGCAAACGAAACCGGGAGTTCCGGACGTTGAGGCATTAGCTATTTTATGACTATTGGACCAAAGTCTGAGACTCGAAATTAATTTAATTTAATTACTAGTTTTATTTTGTGATTAATTTGTAGGATAATTTTTAGAGACTAACAAATATTTTTTTTCTTATTTAAATTCATGTAAAATGGACTGTAAGGGCATAAGCCCAACTTTTATTTACTTTCTGTGGTTTTGTAATAAGCTAGTGTAGTTTTTATTCTTTTCTGGTTTGTGGTTGGCGTAAACACGTAAAAATAGTAAAATAATTATTTTATAGAAAATCAATATTAATTTCTCACATTAAATAAATTAGGAAAAACTACAAGTTATTATTTAAACAAATTTCAAGTTTTTCCTCATTTAAAGAAAAAAATATTATTTTAAAATATAATATAATGAAATACAAAGTTTTGCCAAATAATTGGAAAATACGATTTTTTCCAATAAAAAGTTAAATTGATTTTTCTTCGTAAGTTAGAAACTCATCTCGATAAGCGTTCTAAAGTAGAGTTGTAAATAATCTAAAAATTTGACTAGGACAAATTTAGAGATTGTAACTAGCACATCTAGTATAGAAATTCTGGAAATCTAAGGCCGACTTCTCGATTGTAGGGTTTCAGGAGAAAAGTGTGAATCTCGGAGTTATCTTTTCAAATACAGTCAAATCAAGGCAAGTACAATTTGTGTTAGTTTACCAATTATTTAGTAATCGTTTTATTGCAAGTTTAAACCACGATGCAACACGGAACTCTCTCTAAGAGCATTGACTGATTGACTGTTGGGTACTGGAGGAGTAGTGTAATGAGTATGACCACATCCAAAATAGTATACTGACTGTGTTAGCTTACCCCTCATACACACGGGGATAAGCCATATCGTATCAATAGGATACAACTGTACAACCCAAGCCGGTCATATTCATTGCATATTCACATCACAATGTTTTAACTGCTGAAAAACTGTTTATTTTAAATTGTTTAAAAGTGCATAACTCTATTATTATTTCAATTGTCGGATTATCACGAATTGTACTTTGCTCCCTCCTGACTGGAGACCAGCATTTTTAGGTGATTGCGTCGTCAAGGATCTGATGTTTAACTCTGGTCCCGCGGAACTTGGAACCCCAGAATCTTAGGAGCTGGAATAGTATTTATTTTTCTTTTGGATACAAGTGTAATAATTGAATGTTGTATTAATGGTTGTTGTATTTCAAAAATTTTAAATTGAATAAAAGATTTTATATTCGTTAGAATTTTATCTGCATATGTTTTACTATTGAATACAGCTTACTGCCGCCGTCTCAACAACGGTGCAGGCTGGGCATGATCCGATTCGACCCAACAATTTGGGACCGGGTCGTGACATGTTTTTAGTGGTGTCCCATGCAGGTCAGATCTGTAAATTAGTCTAGTCAACTTAGTCTAGACCATCGCACAGTTCTGTAACTTGACCTAGGGATAGTTGAGACTTTAGGAAAACAGACTTTAGAAACAACTAGAACGCTTAGATGATATACACCATGTTACATTATAGTGCCAAAAATTATTTACTTAAAAAACTATTTTTGCCTGCTTGTAGATTCGTAGGATACCTTGTTTGTGTTTGTACCTAAACCTTATCTAGATTAGGCTGATTGTACCTTTGAGTGTCCCATGACTTTCGAGATTATTTTCCTACCATAATTTTCAGGTTCTAGTATACCTTAGGATTCATATTCTTTTTGGAATAAGATTGAATTCTTTGGTCTTTTTCTTCTTTATCAAACCTAAATTTCGAATTTCTTCATTATTTCTTACCTTTAATTGAAATCTTGATTCGTTCGCTATGTAGAATTTCGAATTCTCTTAGCAACCCTGATAAATTCTTATCTACCCAATATATATCTACAACCATTATCCAACCGTTTGCCTTGATCTCCTTTCCAATTGACTAACTTTTTCGGAATCAATCCTGAATCAAATTTCTTCTGGGATCATTTAAACCTCAAGGTTAATTATTACCAGAAGAATTAGTTTAGTTCATGATTCTCTTAAAGGATTTATTTTCAATTTCAATATTGTTATCTCCTATGTTTTTCCAAAGACCGAGAATATTCTCATATGTTGACTTCCTCCACCCTACTCTCTCTATGTAATTCTTTGATCAAATCAAGGCCTAAAAAGCTTCTATGATTGAATACCATGAAGTAGGAACGGTCAGAAAAATTGATCACATTTTGAATCCATTCTATTATTGAATTTTCTTAAGTCAAGAAGATTTTTAGCTGTCCCAAAGCTATTTAATTTCTTGGCTTTACTAGACAATTTCAAATTGATTCCCTTGAATCAATGAGACTTACCTTCTCTCAAATTTTCAACTTTCCTTAATTATGGAATTATTCTTCTCAAAATATTTTTTGTATTCCCTGAGTGATTTGTCAGGAATATTTTTATTAGTTTTTCTTACTTAATCCGAATCTGTGATGCTTCTATCTTATCTAGTGTTTGACTCAATTATTCAAATCAAGGTTGATCGTTTCATCTTTGGAAAAGAAAATCGGAGAACAGATACTCTCCTTGATTTTAGTCCCAGTCTCTTGAATCTCAAACACATATTTTGATAAATCCTTTAATCTCAGAAGAACAGTCATCTACATTTTCTATCCTGTTTAGAACTTTAAACTCGTTTGAATTTTTGAAATTTCTTTGAAATTCACATGGACAAAGCTGAGGAAATATTTAGCAACCTAACATGACTCCGCACATTTACGTGATAGTCATTTATCTAAATTATGGAAAACTGCAAGTTTATTGCAGCTAGTTGTGCACTGGCGAGACATAAACTCTAAGTTGAAATAATGACAGGTAATCGTTAGGATTCTAAATATTATTGAGACTTTGTTCTATGTTTGCTTAGCCATGAAATGGATAAAGTTGGAAGACTACTCGGTAAATTAAATTATTCAAGTTATGGAGTCAAAAATTTATTGCAGTCAGGTGCACACTGGCGAGGCATGAATTTGAAACAAAGTGACTTGAAAATAGTGGTTTTCGAATATTAATAAGGCTATATTCATATCATGGTTATCTTTAATCATTCTGAGGATTTGTATCCTAGCACTTACTCCCACTTTCAGAAATATTTTATCGGATTATATTCTTATCATGGTTATTTTAAATCACCCTCACCATCTTAAAATCGTACAACTTGTTGATTCTTTCTGAGTCACAAACTCCTATACCTCATACTAGTTTGAATTGAAAATTGTCCCTCATTTCGGAAAATTACATTATCTTTTGTTTCTCAAATAAATTGATGTCGTATTTTATGGCCTTTCTATTTTATTTGATCTCATTTTAAAACTTTAAACTCGTTATGATTATTTAAATTATACCTCGATGTTTACTCATGATTTTGATCACAACAAAATATTCTAAACTCTATCTAGAAGATTCTAAACATGTTTACCTTTTATCTTTATATTTAGCAATCATGCCTCGAATCTGATTATGTCTGATGAATTAAATTGGAACGATCTATTGAAGGAACTTATGGAGTACATGAATTATGAGATAAATATGAAACACTAGTGATTGAACTTAAACCTAGGTAGGGATAAATTAATGATGTGAATGTTAAGCAAATGGACAGTGTGGATTAGAGGTAGTTAAATGATAAGTATGGAGATGCACTATAGGAAGATGCATGATGAATCAGGAAAGGGACAATCGAAACAAGAAACTATGGAGTTAAGATGCAACTAATTAAGGATTACAAATCATAAATCATAGATAGAAAAGTTGTAAATAATACAAGGTGGGAAGTTTTTAATAAGATTTTTACAGAGAAATGTTTAATCAAATGATACAGTAAAATCAAGATGAAGGATTTAAGCTTAATCATGATAAATAAAATTTTATAATAGTTCGGGATCAAATATATAAAGAATTGAAATCAGGATACATGTTAGTCTAAAATCACAAGAGTGATCATCTGTGAGAAAGAAATGATAAAATTTTATGGATCGTGACAAATCAGAATATTGAAACGTGGTGTAGGATTTTATTGGGCACCAAGGCTTGACATTGAAGTATTAAAGACTAGGAGTATCAAATCATAGAATTAAATTGAATACATTAGTAAGCTGGGAGAAATATATATTGCATGAATATAAGATGTGTTCAAGATTGAAAATATAGAAGACAAAATTTTAAGGTAATTGGCAATTTAGGAATGGAATCGGGAATTTAGTAATCATGGAGAATAACATTATTTCTAAGGAGGGAAAAATATAAATTAAATAATGGATAAAAATTGATGAATATATAGCATTAGATGAGTTTTGGGATTGTTAACCTACTTGGGCATAAGATTGTTGAGGAAGATGTCCAAACTGATTTCAGGCATGATTGCATGATTGTACCCCTGACCCTACCTTTAAATTTCGAGGACGAAATTTCTTAAGGAGGGAAGGTTGTGCAACCCGTAAATTCAGTTTTGTTATTTTTTTTAATTATTAAATTGCGTGTTTGCTAAATTAATATTTTGCCAGATTATTATTAATAGCTAAATAAAAAATTATTACTTTCAAAATAAATCATCATGGATTTTTGTTTTGGCTGACCCAGACCAGAACTCGTTTCCGAGTCCCGAACACGTCTAGAACCCTTCATTTTTTAATTAATTAATTGAATATTTAATTAGCTAATTATTAATTTAGGAAATAGTATTTTTTTAGAAAATTATTATTATTTAAAAAATAAATATATATATATAAATTCCTGGACTTTTGATTGTCTGGCCAGACCCGAACCCAACCCCAAGTCCATATCTTCTTTTTAAATATTTTTAGGAGTTATACTTTTGGAGTTACAAATTTTATTGAATTTATGATAAAGAATTATTTACGAAACAACTTTTCTTTAAAAAAACAAAATTTTGTTACTAAAACTTTCCTACAAACTCCTCTTCATTACCCTCTCTCTCTCTATTTTCATTTTTTTCATTTATTCCCTGAGCTCTTGGCCGAGCTTCCCGAGCGGTCGCCTGGCGCCGACTCCACCCTCCCCGTGTGAAACTGCCGACCAGGTCTCTTTCCCTCCCGAAACCCCCAATCTCTCCTCCTATTTAAACCCTTCTCTCCTTCACCATCCTCACACACTCACCATCTTTCCCCCTCACTTTCCCCAAATCCCTAACCTCCAATCCAGCCCTAGCCGAGCCTGAGCTCCGCCCAAGACCGGCCCCGAGCTTCCCGAGCGGCGACTCTCTCCGCCGACGCGCCCCTCACCATCGGCCCCGACTTCGGCGCCGATTCCGACCGAGTGGCCTCCGCCGCTGTCCCCGCGGCCGGCCGATCGCTGGCGACCAAAGCACCCGAGCACCCCTGCCGCGCGCCGCCCCCGGCCTCCCCTGCCGGACCCGGCCGACCAGCGGCCTCCCGCCGGACCCCCGAGCTCCGGCGCCACCCTGCGAGTCCCTGGCCCCCTCTTCTGGACGCCGCCCCTTCTCCGGCGCTGTCCCGCGGCTGTGCCCTAGCCGTTCCCCTCTGTCCCGGTTCCCGCAAGCTTCCCGCTGATCCGAACAGCGCTGTCCAGCGCTGTCCGCGGGTTTTTCTACCTGCTGCCGTACTTTTCCGTGCCCGGATCCCGCTGTCCAGCGTAGCCGTACCCCGACGAGGCGCTGTCCCGAGCCAGTCCACTGTCCGCTGATTTCTTTTCTCTTTCATAGCATCTGAGAGCTCTAGCCGAGCAACCCAAGGTATAATTTCGTGTCCCCGTTCCCAATTCGTAGTCGATGATGAGAATTGGTCCCCGATTCCCTCCCGGGAATTCGGTTTTAGAGCGACGTAGTGACTTCAGATTTTTCGGAGACGTTTCTGTGATGTTCTGTGTTTATTTGAATTTTTCCAAAATGTGTTTTCTGGATTTTTTGGGTGCTGTGGTTTCCGATTTCATTTCGGGAATTTCCGATTATAATTTCGGGTTTCCGATTAAGCTTCGAAAATTATTCTGTAAATTTAAATTTTGTGTAAAATGGTTTGGAAGTTAATTTCTGGGTGTTCCCTGGTTTGGGACTTTTATTATGGGTGTTTCGGCGCATTTTCCCAGTTTTGGGTTGTCCCGAATATAGAAGAAATGCTGCCCAAATTTTTATAAAATTTTATAAATGAATTTCAAATCGGTTTTCGGAAATATTTATTAAAATGGATTTTGGGCGACGACCATACCGGTCCGTGGGCCCTAGCGAAATGCAAACGAAATCGGGAGTTCCGGACGTTGAGGCATTAGCTATTTTATGACTATTGGACCAAAGTCTGAGAGTCGAAATTAATTTAATTTAATTACTAGTTTTATTTTGTGATTAATTTGTAGGATAATTTTTAGAGATAACAAATATTTTTCTTCTTATTTAAATTCATGTAAAATGGACTGTAAGGGCATAAGCCCAGCTTTTATTTACTTTCTGTGGTTTTGTAATAACCTAGTGTAGTTTTTATTCTTTTCTGGTTTGTGGTTGACGTAAACACGTAAAAATAGTAAAATAATTATTTTATAGAAAATCAATATTAATTTCTCACATTAAATAAATTAGAAAAAACTACAAGTTATTATTTAAACAAATTTCACGTTTTTCCTCATTTAAAGAAAAAAATATTATTTTTAAATATAATATAATGAAATACAAAGTTTTGCCAAATAATTGGAAAATACGATTTTTTTCAATAAAAAGTTAAATTGATTTTTCTTCGTAAGTTAGAAACTCATCTCGATAAGTGTTCTAAAGTAGAGTTGTAAATAACCTAAAAATTTGACTAGGACAAATTTAGAGATTGTAACTAGCACATCTAGTATAGAAATTCTGGAAATCTAAGGCAGACTTCTCGATTGTAGGATTTCGGGGGAAAAGTGTGAATCTCGGAGTTATCTTTTCAAATCCAGTCAAATCAATGCAAGTACAATTTGTGTTAGTTTACCAATTATTTAGTAATCGTTTTATTGCAAGTTTAAACCACGATGCAACATGGAACTCTCTGTGAGAGCATTGACTGATTGACTGTTGGGTACTGGGGGAGTAGTGTAATGAGTATGACCACATCCAAAATAGTATACTGACTGTGTTAGCTTACCCCTCATACACACGGGGATAAGCCATATCGTATCAATAGGATACAACTGTACAACCCAAGCCGGTCATATTCATTGCCTATTCACATCAAAATATTTTAACTGCTGAAAAACTGTTTATTTCAAATTGTTTAAAAGTGCATAACTCTATTATTATTTCAATTGTCGGATTATCATGAATTGTAGTTTGCTCCCTCCTGACTGGAGACCAATATTTTTAGGTGATTGCGTCGTCAAGGATATGATGTTTAACTCTGGTCCCGCGGAACTTGGAACCCCAGAATCTTAAGAGCTGAAATAGTATTTATTTTTCTTTTGGATGCAAGTGTAATAATTGAATGATGTATTAATGGTTGTTGTATTTCAAAAATTTTAAATTAAATAAAAGATTTTATATTCGTTAGAATTTTATTTGCATATGTTTCACTACTGAATACAGCTTACTGCCACCGTCTCAACAACTGTGCAGGCTGTGCATGATCCGATTCGACCAAACAATTTGGGACCGGGTCGTGACAAGCCTTCTTTGTGGCACTTGCTCTTTCTAGGATCTGACCCAGCTGATTTTGCGTGGCCAGATACCGGAGCAGCTCCAGAGGATCTTCCTACCTTCCAGCCAGATGGTGACCACCAGGCGTAACCCTGGCAACGAGTGGGTTTTATTTTTGCTCTCCTACTCTATTGTAAAAATATATTCTTTTGAGGCATTTAGCCGACGAGCATGTGTTAGCTCGATTGTACTTTACTTACTGTCTGCCTACGGGCTGTAGCATGATTAACAAATCCTAGGGTTGATCATGTATGACTGAAACTCTTGCTAGTCTTCACATTTTGTATGACTAGCTTCATGATCATCCAAATATGTAATGTATGGGACGTCTTACTATTGTATATTTGGTGCTTTGACATCTTGTAACTGTTATTACTTGCTTGAGATTGAGACAATAGGCTTGTTCATGACCATAAGAGACGGATGGCTTGTAGTTAAACCCTCATGTATCTAGACAATCGTGACCGTATAGAGAGGTGGGTTGCACTTCAATATACGTAGTTGGCTATGTCCGCCCCCGCTCTCCAGTATTCTGGTTCTGGGGCGTTACAGAGGGGGTCGAGGGGCGGGTCGCCTATAAGCCCCTGTTTTTCAAATTTCATTTTAATTAGTGTTAATTAATTTTTAATGTCAATTTTAGCCTTAAAATAATTATTTATATTTTTAGAATTTTTTTTAGAATTTTAAATAATTTTTAAAAGAGTTTTAAAATACAAAAATATTAATTTGTAATTTTCTAAATTGTTTTAATATCATTCTGTAATTTTTAGATTTGTTTTTATATCAGTATGCAATTAGTGAAATGTTTTAAAGTGTGGAATGTAAATTGTATTTTGCATTTAGCTACTGTTAGGGGCCATTGTGTAAATTCCTAAACTATGGGGGCCAAATTGTAAAACCCTATTCTACCCACCCCCGACGACCAGCCCCCCCGACTGCCCGACGACCCCACCGACGCTGTCTCCTCCATTTCCGGCCAGCGCACAGCCCCCCCGACCGCCCTAACTAGCCTATAAAACTCCCCCCTCTTCCCCAGACCTGACCCTAACCCTAAATCCTCCCCAACCACCCACAACCGCCCCATCTTCCCCACTTAAAACCCGCCGCAACCCTAACTCCGGCGAACGCTCGTCCAGCCCCCACGACGAGCGCCACCGCCCGCAACCACCATCCTCCGACGCGCCTCGACGAGCTGAGTGCAGCGCCACCCTAGCGCCGCCTCGCCGACGTCTCCTCCGCCCGCCAGCACCCTCGAAATCCCCCTTCGACGACCGGACACGTGAGTAGCAGTGTTAAATCGTGTCGTGTGAGGCTCGTGTCCACATATGTTGTTCGTCGTGTCCTGGCGAGCACGAGTTTGGAACTGGACACGTGAAACTCGTGTCGTGCGTGTCGAAATCGACCCGGACACGGAGAAATCCTATGTCCCTAACTGTCCGGACACAGGATCGATTTTATTATTTTTTTTATATAATGTTTAAACCTAACCTAATTAAATCTAACTAAAATCCTAACCTTAACACAACCCTCGGGCTGACCCCCTGGCCAGCCCGACCCGACATAAACCCCCCCTATGTGCGCTCTGGCTCAGGTTCGAGCCCCCCTTACTGCTGTTTCTTTTTCTTTTTCTTTTTCTTTTCTTTTCTGTTATATATATATATATTTATATATATATGTATATACATATATTTGTATATATATATGTATTATTATACTGTATTATATATATATATGTACTGTATATATATATATATATATATATATATATATATATATATATATATATATATATATATATATATGTTATATATAGTACTTTATTATATAATGTATATGTATGTATATGTATATATGTATATATTTTCATGTGTATATATATTATTATATATATACTTTATAATTAAGTGTTTCCTTATATATATAAATATATATATATATATATATATATATATATATATATATATATAATATATATATATATATATATATATAGATATATATATATATTATATATATATATATATATATATATATATATATATATATATATATATATATATCCCCACCTTTCCAATCAACCAAAAGGGGAAAAAATATATATATAAATATATATATATATATATATATATATATATATATATATATATATATATATATATATATATATATATAGATATATATATATATATATATATATATATATATATATATATATATATATATATATATATATATATATATATATATATATGTATATATACTTTATAATTAAGTATTTTCTTATATATATATATATACATATGTACTTTTAACATAGGTATGTATATATTCACTTTGTATAAACTTTACCTTATTAAAATATTAATATTTATTTTGTACTTTTAACAATTTGTATTTTAGTGTATTTAAATTATTGCAACCATTTGGTGTCCAAGCCTAGTATGGGTTTTGGGTCCAAATGTGTTTTCACACATTCAAGACCTGTACAAGTCATATTGGACTTGATTCATGGCCTTGGGTCCTGTATTTGAACTTTGGTTCAAATTATATATATGGACAAAATACGCAGATAATTAATTATTTAATTTCAATTGTGTGCAATGCTATTTTTGAATTTCTAAAAATACTTAAAGTACTGTTAAAATTCTAGAAAAATAGTATTTAGATACTAAGTTAATTTAGCTAATTTAGTATAATTTTTATAGTATTTAATTTACTGTTTTGCCACTAGTTTGGCATATGAAACCAAAACTCATTTTCTGTATACTTAGGAAAACTGATTTTTATAAAATACTTGTACTGGTTAATAAATTCCAGAAAAATTATAATAAATTTCTATAATTAACAAGGATCATTTTGGTACTTTATTTTATGTAAAATTAAGCATTTTATCTATCTCAAAAATTGTTAAAACACAATGATCATTTGATTTATTTATTGATTAATTACGACTTGTAACTTTTGTGTTACTTTGAGTTTTAGCCGTGTTGAACCTCACCCCTCACTACTGTAAAGACCCTAGAAAGTTAGTTAAAGTAGTGTGTCACCCCACATTGGTCTCCTATGCTAAAATCATCATTTTGGCTAGGTGCCCAGTCACAAGTCGTGTTTCACCAGTTAGTGCTTAGCGTTTTAGCTTAGTGTAAAAACTAAGTTATTGCATTTATTTCTACAGTGACGAGTTACCAGACATCTATAGCACTTTTATCGTAGCTTGTTTTGCTTTGCTTTGCTAGAGACAAGTACTTTCTACGAACTTTATATACTGCTATAACAATAAACTACGATTTACCAACCATGTTAAATGCTGATCCTTGGGGTAGCAAGTTAGAACTTTACATGCTGTATTACTTTTAGTCTCTACCATGTTTAGACAGTATCTCATATCTCTCATATGTTTAAATAACGGGTTAAGGGGAAACTGTTAGTATTGTACGTGAACATGACCCCCTTCTCCGTATGTATTTACCGCGCTCGGTGACATTCTATATGTGACCTTGCCGTATGTTCTGATCCCGCGTTTGTGTATGGATATACACCGATGCCGTTCGTGCACGTATGTGCATGCCAGAAAAACTTGATATGTGCCGCTGTACATCCTATTCACCTATTGACCGATTCACGTACATGCTACAGTTTTAAACTTTTAAACTACATATTGTTATTTCTAAAAAGAACTAATTAACCCATGATATGCCATGATTCCAGTTTATTACATTCTTGTTCATGCATAGTATATTTAGTTTGCTAGAACCAGTACTTGCTTCCGTACTGACAGGATAATGTTGTAGGTGTCCTTACTGAGGAGGAGTTACTCTGCGATACATACTATGGAGATACTGCCGAGGACCCGGCTTTGCTTTACGAGGATGTTCCTGCGGGGAACCTCGCCTAGTTGTCTTTTGTTTTTAGACTTTTGAGAGTAGTCATGTATTTAGACTACGTATTTTGTAACTGGACATGTATCCAGTTTTACATTTCAGACTTGTACTTTGGACATTTTACTATATGAGACGACTTTTGTGTTTGGAGCATTTATGACTTTTATTCACTTATAGAACTGTTAGCACATTTAGTCTTATCCTGTTGTCTTTAGAACAGCTTACTACGTTTTATATCAAACGTAGGCTGGGCATGACTCGGCCTGGCCCAACAATTTGGGTAGCGGGTCGTGACATCGCCGGCGGAGGGAGGAGGGGGGGAGGGGTCGGGGGGCTGGCCGCGGAGGGAGGAGGGGGGAGGGGGACGGGTCGCCGGCGGAGGGAGGAGGGGGGAGGGGGTCGAGGGGCGGGTCGCCGGCGGAGGGAGGAGGGGGGAGGGGTCGGGGGGCTGGCCGCGGAGGGAGGAGGGGGGGTCGGGGTCGGGTCGCCGGTGGAGGGGGGAGGGGGGGCGGGTCGGGGGGCGAGGCTGGCCGGCGGAGGGGCTGGCCGGCGGTCGGAATGAGAGGGGGCTGGTGTGGTAATGGAGGGCTGGTAGGGAAAATGGAAGGGTAATTTAGGTTTTTTATTTTTTTTAAAAATGCTGTTAACGGCCATTTCTAACGGTTAATTGATGGTAAGGGCCTTTTTGCTCGTGCGGGGAATCTAAGGAGGTGCAGACTGCTTAAGTTTTTTAAAAGGTTTTATTTTGCAAACGAGGCAAATCTAGGGAGGGTTTAAATGCACTTTACCCTTTTGGGTTGAATTTCCCTACTATTAGGTTTTTTTCATAGAGGTACTACAAAATTTCATTAGGGCTGTCCAATTTTTTTCCCACTAGTTTGTCGCTCCAAAAAAAATATTAGGGGCGGCCCACTACATTTTTTTGAATTTTTTTCATCTTTTTTCTCTTTCCTCTTCCAAATTTCAAATATTGTTCTCAATCCATATTCATGCCTAAATTTTATTTTCTAGTAACTAAAATTTGGTTTATGATTCATTTTTGTCGGATTTTCGAAGTTTGGAATCAATTTTAGGGTTTCGAACTTCGAAACTTTTCCCACAGTCACGACGGAAACAATGATGGACTCTCAATTTTTTTGACAATTCTTCCAATTGGTGGGACTGTCAACAAAAAAGACAATCCTAAACAAAAGAAAATTGATTCATTGATTCTCAAGAAAACCAACATCATTACCTGCAAAAGACTTGATTAGTTCACTCCCGTTAAAGTTTCAAAGTAGATTAAAAATATCATGCACAAAACAAAAATAAAATGTGTTAATGAAACCTTACAAATATGTTAAAAAATCAGAAATAAGTTGCAACCGATTGAAAGTGGATACTATTTCATAATTTAAAATGAATACTTTATATTACAAAAAATTATTTTATGTGTTTTCATGATAATATAAGATATATAGCCATATATGGAAATTAGTAAGTTCATATGTACATATATGATGGTTGTTTTAAATTTAGATATTTTTCCAGAAATATATTTATATTTATTTATTTTAAAATTTAAAGTATATTGACAAATCCTTTAAGTCTTAATAACATAACTAAGTAATATTGCATTGTTTAAGATCAAGTTCAAATTTGTTCAACTGACAACTAAAACATAACATATAATCGAATACCTATTGTTGATACTTCAAGCACATACATTCTATAAGTAGCAATTTATTAAAAAAAGTATTGCTTATAGCAAGAAGTATAGCACCATAGAAAACAATTGCTTTTGAGAGAGACAAAGCAAAACTTCAAAACAACATATCTCAATGGAATGAGGTTTCTAAGATTGTCAAAAAATTCGACAATCATAAAGAAAAGGACGTTGTTCAATGAATAACATATTTTATTTATGGCTGCCAAAATTTTTGACAGCCCTTCCAACTGCAAAATATATTAACAGTCCAAATTTTTATAGTTCTTTTATATCATCTCTATTTGTTTCCAAACTTTTGGAAGGCATATTAGTCTAATTTATTGACTTAGTGCAGTTTTAAAACTTTGGTTGAAAAAGTCAGGTATTTTCAAAGGCACTAGAGCACATAAATTTAATAAAATACAAGTGTACGAATATAGGCAGTTATTCACATTTTTTTGCATTACCTCTGTTTCTGAAGTTTATATATAACTTGGAACATTTTCGTTATGTAACATTTTCATCTCTTTCTCTCTTAAGTGACACATACACCACGATACTAAAGGAAAAATCTTAAACTTGGATAACATCAAAAAATGATGTTATTGATCACTAATTCAAACCTTTTAACATAACATAGTCATTGTCTTTTCAAGAAGAGCCGAAGCTGCATTGATGGAACAAACATTAATTATTAGCAACTGATTTCAATATAGTATTGCGTGTACCTATAATATAATATAACATAGCATAGTCATTGTTATTTCAATTTCGATCGATCAGCATTATACAGCCAAGACGATCAGTATAACATAACAAATGATCAATAGAACATAACAAATGATCAATATAACATAACATAGTCATTATCATTTCAAGATCGATCAATGAGCAATTTCATATTAGATAAAAAATCCATGTCAACAATTTGACAATTTAGCACGTTGCAACCAAATTCAAAGTTTCATAACACCGAGTGATCGAGATGTCGGTCTTCATCTAGTGTCGGCTCATGTCAATTTTTACTTTTCCACCAACACCAAATTACAAGATAAATCACCAAGCGATCGAGATTATGATACTTCAAAAGATGAGAATGAACTGTAGTAGTTGTAGGTGTAGTGCCCCGTCCCTACATCGTGCCCCGTTTCTCGTCCATGGGGTGCGCGAGAAAGGAACACTGTCGCTATCGATTTATTCGGGACCGATTGATCAGAATCGATTGAATTAAGATCATTTTCTCGTTATGGAATGACCTCTTCGGAATCAAGTCCCATATTCAGCAGGTTGTGCCTCGAGGATGGACTTTGCGGCTGAGTCGAAAGAGACCTCCCGTTATTATGATTTTCATGCCGCATTTGCTTCTTTGGCTTTGGTTTTCTGAATGCATTTTCGTGAATATTTTTGATGGTTTTTATGGCTTACGTTTTCAAACTCCGCATTCGTATCGAACTCATTGAACAAAACAGTATTTTAATCAGTTGCTTATGCGATTTCAGGTGATCGCATAGGCGCCGTCTAGTACATCCAATGGGTCTCTCACCTCAATCGAACAATCAAGATGAGTGTCTGACCCTTCTTTACCTTCGACCCTCTTATTCATCAATCAATCTACGACATCGAAAATATGTTATGCTATATGTAAATGCAATACACGAATGTTTATTCCAATAAACAGTTGCATGACATCTCACGTATACGGGCTATAGAACTGCTTGTCATATAACTGTTACGTGCTTGCTAAATACCATGCTATATAGAACTGTGCTAAGCAAAGATCGAATCGATTAAATGAATACTGCAACGATACCGTGAAACGCGCTTTGAATAACTTGTTAGGTTAACACGGTCACGGACAACTTGTGCACATGGGCGATTGTTTCTTCGGATGATATCCCGGGACCACGGGACCGATCCGGCCTAGGAAGAAACACGGATAACTATGCTGGATGCATGCCATGGTAGGCAGTAGCTTTCAACGGAGATCGCTACCTATGATGAAGGTTCTCTGTCTTACCAAGCTATATGTCCATTATGGCTTGTCATGCCAGTGACTTTCACGATTGCACTATATTATATTTCATCATAATCAATATGACAGGGAAGAATATAATAAACTTATTGTCACGATCCGCTACCCAAATTGTTGGGCCGGACCGGGCCGAGCCATGCCTAGCCTACGCTTGTGTTATAGCGTAGTAAGCTATTCTCAGAGATAGACAATATGGTTCTAAGAATGCTAACAGTTCTATTATAGCATTTTAAGAGTTCATCACAACACAGCATCTATAAGCGAAAGCAAACAAGTTTAATTGGTTATTACACTTCCACAGTATGAAACTGGAGACAAAGTCCAGTAACCAAATATAAAGTTATAATAACCCATAGTCTAAGTCCAATACAACCAAAGTAACCACTAGGCGAGGTTTCCTGCGGGGACTTCCTCAGGAGCTAAGGCATGGTCCTCAATGATGGCCCCGTAATATGGATCACAAAGCATCTCCTCCTCGGACAGTATGCCTGCAACGTTATCTTGTCAGGAAGGAAACAAGTACTGGTTCTACAAACTGAACATACTGAGCATAGAATGAAAATAGATGTAGTAAATATAATCATGGCATATCACAGACTATCATGTAGCAGATACATTTATCATGGCGACACATGTATATATAATGTTTAAAATTGAAGCAGGTACGTGATCGATCGATAGGTATGAAATGTACCGGTGTACAAGTCTATATGTAATAAAATGTACGTACGTACAAGTCTACAAGCATAGGTGTACATACGTACAAAAATGCGGGATAAGGCCTACGGCAATGTTTGCATGTAATGCGACATTGCTCGGTACATATGTACTGTAGAGGGGGACATGATCACGTACTCAACTAGCAGTTTTTCTATTATCCAAGTTATAACATGTGAGAGATACTGAGAGCAGTATAAAGCATGTGAAGCATACGGTAGGTACATAGAGACATGTAAAATATGATTTGCAGTTTAAGAAACTGTATTTAACATGGTTCATACGCAGTTCATTATCATATGTAGTTGTAGCCTTCCTTCCCGAAAATTTTTTGAAAATATTTTTATATTATTTATTTGATCTAAATGGTGATTTTTAGATTTTTTTAAGTTATTACGGTAGATGATTTTAGCCATGGTTGAGATTTGGAGTACAAGGTGACTAGGAATTATGGCACGGGTAGTACAGTGGCATGCTTTGACTAGTGTATTAGCCCTGGTAGAGAAGGCCGAGCCATAGTGATGTCCGAACTAGAAAAACCAGGCCAAGTTGCGACGTAACCCTTATCGAAGATTATTTATTTATTAATTATAATATTTAGTTTTAGGAAACCCGGTTGTACCAAACTAGTACAAATTGGACCCAAACCAAGCCCAAGCCTATGTAGACATACTTTTAGGTATGTACAAATATTTCCTAGCTTTTTGGGTAGACTTAACGATATTTCCTAAATATTTGGTTATTATTATTATTATTATTATTATTATTATTATTATTATTATTATTATTATTATTATTATTATTATTATTATTATTGTTGTTGTTGTTGTTGTTGTTATTATTTAAATAGAGTTTTAGAATATTGGTACAATTTTCTAAGGCCAGATATGTATTAGTTATACGGATATAGATATATACGCGTATAGATATATACGGATATTAATTAGTTATTGGATGTGAATATAATTATATATATGTATATGTATACATATAGATATTTGTATATACTTATATGTATATATACGAGTATAAATGAAAAAGGAATAATAAGGAAAAATAGTAGTAGCAGTAAAATCCCCAAGCCCAGCACCCTCCAAACAGAGAGCCCAGACCCGAGCCCTGCTAAAATCCCCAAGCCTGGCTCAAGCTCCCCCAACCCCGACTAAGCCCACATCGAAACACAGCAACCAGACCCCTTCCCAGCTATCCTAACCCGAGAACCCAATGAATATATATAGAGAAGGATCGACACAGCGAGAGAACAGAGGCTTACCGCTCGAAACCCTAAGCCACTACCCGCACCACCCCCTGGCGACTCCCCTTGTGCGTGCACTGCGTGCCACCACCGCCGTGCGCGGCCGCGCGGGCCGTCGGAGGGCGCGAGGACAACGACTAAACCGGAAGCAACAACAGCAACCCCCCCGAAGGGTCGACTTCGCAGGTATCCCACGCTCTCATCTCGTCATGGTTTCTCGAACCAATTGGTTCGATAGGAAGACAACATATACGACTCCCTATCCCTTCAATTAGTTTGAATTTAGGTACCCTAGGTTGCCCGATAAAGCGACACGAACATTGACGAAAGACTGATCCAAATCAGAACAGTTTTCTAGTCGAAACCCTCATGTTTCGAGATGGATTCTGATCAACCAGTTAGGAA
Source organism: Iris pallida (assembly GCA_029216955.1). Classification (NCBI taxonomy): domain Eukaryota; kingdom Viridiplantae; phylum Streptophyta; class Magnoliopsida; order Asparagales; family Iridaceae; genus Iris; species Iris pallida. The sequence continues at coordinate 19,044,265 of JANAVB010004600.1, forward strand.
TTTTAGAAAACTATTTGAAGACACTTTTTGACAACATGTAGGGCTTCGAATCCCTTCTTACGGAATTTGAAATCATCGACTGAGCGTCGAGAAATTGAATCCCAAAGTTTCCCAAAAATCTGTTTTCAAAACTAGAAAATTCATCCACACGACGTGCGTCACGCCAATCCGGACGACGTGGTCGTGAACCGAAAGCATCAAAAGCTGAGTAACAGTTTCGTGGTCGTGTGGGCTTTGACGGAATTCAAATTGGTCGCGTGTGCGCGACGAATTTGATGCGTATCCGTCGAAATTTACCGTATCGTGTACTTTGCAAATTTCTTAATTACTTCGTGCACGCTCGTCAGATCGAGACAAAACTTACGCCAGCAGGATCGTATCGTTTTTGTGGTCCTGTATGCCAAGTTTGGTCCGATTCTGAGACAGTTGACAAAATCGTCGTTTGCGGGCCCCATGGTCCAACTCAACGGGTGATTTTGTGCCCGGCCCGCCGGAATCCAACCTTGGACATACGGTTGGGTTCATATTGGAAAATCAAACCTGTAGACATGTAGTTTGACGACTTTAGATAATGTTGACTTTAGCACGTTTTTTGGTGCAAAGCGGGTCCAACGGCGGACATCGTTTTTGCCCAAAATTACCATTTTGCCTCTGTGTCCAGAATTGGACTTAAGGACTGGCAATCCTAGCTAATTTGACTATTCTGAGAACGTTGGTAATGTTTGTTTCAGTTTCGGAGACAGTTGTGATGACTTGGACTTCGTGGTTTATTAGTTGACTATATATTTGTTGGATCTGCGTGCAACCCCCAGGCAAGTATACCTTGTCTTTCTACACAGCTTTATTTACATGCATTGTCTCTTTATTATTATCCAGTTTTCTCATATTTTGCCATGTATCTTTTCATATCCTGTTTATATACTTGTATCATTGTTATGTAGACCGTGTTCACAGTTAGCCTTGTATCTTATTGGACGTATCCATTGAGCCTTGATTGAGTCGTGTCGTGAGTCATGAACCGAACTGCTTTTTCCTCCGTGTCTTGAACCTTGAAGCTAACCTGCGAGTCCACGATAGGGACGAGGGTTAGTAGTTATTGGTCCACACCTGCGAGTCCACACTAGGGACGAGGGTGATGCTAGCCTGCGAGTCCACACTAGGGACGAGGGTTAGTAGTAGATGCTAGCCTGCGAGTCCACACTAGGGACGAGGGTTAGTAGTATAGGATTACGCCTGCGAGTCCACACTAGGGACGAGGGTGATGCTAGCCTGCGAGTCCACACTAGGGACGAGGGTTAGTAGTAGATGCTAGCATGCGAGTCCACACTAGGGACGAGGGTTAGTAGTATAGGATTACGCCTGCGAGTCCACACTAGGGACGAGGGTGATGCTAGCCTGAGAGTCCACACTAGGGACGAGGGTTAGTAGTTCAAACCTGCAAGTCCACGCTAGGGACGAGGGTTTGAGTATTCGATTTGATTATCCGTTGACATCTTGACATGAGTTCTCTAGTCCTTGTTCAGCAGTTCATTTATATGTAGACAGTGTATAGATTCGTGCTTTATTTATTGCTCAGTTTTACTTGTTTATTCTGTATCTTTCTCCATGCATAATAAACTGTTAGAAAGGCTCATTTTTATGTATCTTGCTAGTCCTCTGAGGACCTGATGATCTCTTCAGGTTTAGCGACTGCATGGAGTTAGTTAGCAGAGCAGGATGGTAGAGGATTGCGATATATGATACAGGTATTTCCTTGTGATATTATTTATTATCTTCCGTGCTTTATATTCAGTACCATGTTACACTCTGCTTATTTATAGACTCATATCATTCTTGGAGTCTAATCGAACAATATGCTAATGGGCTGCAGACCATGACCCATACTTGTTCATTCTTGTTTATTGTTCTTATTGTGGATTGAGATATAGTTTAGATTAGACATGATACCCATGACCTTGACAGCTTATACGTACTCGAGTCGGGCTGGAGTCCGCTCGATACGTAGCTGGCTTGCTCACGAGCTCGCGTCCGAAAAGCGGGTGCGGGTCGTGACAGTAGTAAATAAAATTTGTAGGGGTACTTGCCTCGAGCAAGGCAAGGGTACGAGTATGCAGATATAAATGTCTGATGTCATATCAAAATGATACACAATCTCAGTCTCTAAACGATGTTTAAGACTTTAACACTAGTGGTGTAACACGACTGCTAACTGGACTCTAGTTGAGTGATGACCTAGCATAGAAGTCCAATGTGGGGTGACACTATATCTAAACCAACACTTAGGGTCTCAACACTAAGGTAGGGCAAGGTTACAACACTAAAATATCCCAAAAACACATATTAACACACAAGGCAATATTATTTAATTAATAATTCAGACTGTACATTATGTTCCAACAATTACTAAAATATTTATAAAGCTCCAATATATATAAAATTAGTAAAATGATCCTTGTTAATTATAGTAATTTATTATATATATTTTTGGAATTTATAAACTAATGTAGATATTTATTAAAAATCACTTTACATATATACTTTAAAAATGAATTATGTTTTCCTATTTTTATACAGTGGCAAATATATAAATTAAATGCTAAAAAAATTATATTAAATTATCTAAATTAACATAGTATTTAATTATAATTTTTCTAGGATTTTTCCAGTTATTTAAAAACTGTCTAAAAAAATTCAAATACAGTAATGTACAGTTTCTAAAAATAAATAAATAATTATATAATGTATGTGTCTACGTATACGAAATTGAACCGAAGTCCAGATACGAGACCCAAGGCCATGAATCAAGTCCGATATGACTCGTACATATCCTGAATATTTTTAGGCTCATTTGGGTCCACAAAATCTATGCTAGGTTTGGGCTCAAATGGCCACAATTAACAGAATACGTAAAAAATACAAATTTAAACACATAGGTAAATATGCATAGTAAATTAATATAATAATATTTTAATGCAGTAAAATATACATAACAATAATATTTATTGACAACAATATAACATGTGAATTTACATACATTAAAATACAATATATATAAATAGAAATACATAGATATAAATGACATATATATATATATATATATATATATATATATATATATATATATATATATATATATATATATATATATATATATATATATATATATATATATATATATATATATATATATATATGTATATATGTAAACTGTATATATATTGTATTTATACATATATATATATATATATATATATATATATATATATATATATATATATATATATATATATATATATATATATATATATATATATATATATATATATATATATATATATAGGAAGCGGATCAAAAGCCCCCCTTAGAAAACTCCCTAAAAACTCCCTCACTCTAATCCGTAATTTAATGTCAATATTAATGTTAATATTAATGTTAATATTAATATTAACATTAAATACTAAAATTAACATTAAACTTAACATTAAAATTAATATTAACATTAACATTAACATTAATATTAACATTAACATTAATATAAAAAAATTAAAAAAAATATTATTAACATTAACATTAACATTAATATTAACATTAACATTAATATTACGAATTAGAGTGAGGGTTTTTTTTAGGGGATTTTCTAAGGGGGACTTTTGATCCGCTCCCATATATATATATATATATATATATATATATATATATATATATATATATATATATATATATATATATATATATATATATATATATATATATATTTATAGTAAAATACAATATATATATAAAACAGTATATATATTAAACAGTCCAAACCCATTGGGCCGAGCCCAAACCCGAAACCTTAATGGGTTACATAACCCGATAACAACAGTAAAACCAAAACCCATTAATTAATGGGTTTGAAACCCAATAACACAATTAAAATCCAAACCCAAAACCAAACTCGTGTCCTGACAGTTTGGGACACGAGTTCAACCGTTTAAAACTGTATCCGAGGCAAATACGACGTGTCTGACACGAATCTCCTGTGTCCAAGCATACCACGATGATCCTCGACACGAGACAAACCACATAGGTGGAAACGAGACACAGTGGAGAGAAGAGAAGAGGTGACACATACGTGTCCGACTTACGATTGGAAATCGGGGGCTGCTGTGCGGCGGAGGAGGCGACGTCGTGGTCGAAAAAAATAGGATCTGACTTGTCCTGGCGAACTCGAAGGCGGCGGTGGCTCGTCGGGAGGTGGACGGTGGCGTCGCCTAGTTTGAATCTAGGGTTCGACAGCTCGTCGGAGAAGAATCGACTGTAGCGGTGGCTAGGGTTAGCAATAGGGAAATTAGGGTTAGGGTTTTAGTTTGTGGGGTCTTTATAGGCTAGGATTTGGGGCTGATTTGGGATTTTCGTGTAGGAATTAGGATCTAGGGTTAGGGTTTCGTCGCGGTGGCCGGTCGGGGCTCGGCCAATACAGTGCCGGAGTCGTGGGGGTGGCTAGCACAGAAGCCCCTGTAGTTTCATAATTTACAGGATCACCCCACCGCCTCAACTTATGCAATTCCTGATTTACAAATCGATCCCCGTAGTATTCTGTGTAAATGTAAATTTGCACAGACAATTCTATTATTGCATTTTTACTTAAAAACCTTTTATTTAATCGCAAACTTAATTTAAAAATTACAAATTAATATTTTAAGCTTTAAAAATTATTTAAAAGTTGTTAAAAAATTCTAAAAAATTCCTAATAATTATACTAAATTATTTTAAGGCTAAATTAGTCATTTGTGATTAAAAATTCTCAATTTAAATATATTTTAATTTTAGGGGCTTACACTTATACTGTAACGGCATGCTCTGTCGTGGGTAAGATCTATCGTCGTTATGCTATGTGTGCCTTTCAAATGTTTTCATGAATTGATTAGGATGGCTAGAAAGTTCACAAAATACATGTATGCATGTTCACATAATTTCTTGAACCAAATAAGAGCACGGATATAATTAGCCACCCACTAGCACACGTGTAATGTACTGACCCTCGCTCTCCACAGGTACTTCGAACCAAGATAGCGTGCCAAGAAAATGAAGGCGGCGCTGTCACTCTCCGATCCCGATATACGTAATCTTTATGAATTCTGTATACGGTATCTGTATTTAGCATGTGCATAAATTTTGTCTATTATTTATTAATGATGGCATGTATCCTTTTTTAGCCTTTTCATTAGTAGAGTGGTTAGGGATTAGGGTTTTCTTAAACCAACCCAACCCCTATTTAATATCTCTTCCTCACTCTCTCTCTCTTCATTCACTCCACCATTTATTTTTTTCAACTACCACTCCACAGGCAAGTACAACTTGCTCAAAAGAGGAGATTTTGCGCATTTTACATTCTTGATTTTTCCTTGATATTATTTGTCTAAAATGTTCTCCTTTTCATTCTCTATAAGTTTAGTTCTTGAAGTTTTTGATTTTGTTGGCTAGATTTGTGTAGATCTAAGTTCCTAAAATCTAGGGTTTCATGGGTTTTCATGGTTTTGATCTATCATATTTGGCTAATTTTGAAAACCAATGGTCCTATGTTGTAGGAAATTTGATTCTACACAGTTTTGACCTTTGTAAAGTTAGATTTTGACTTGTTTGGAGGAAGTTATGGCCGAAGCAATACTTGGGTTTCTCCGAGGTTCGCCTATGCTGGCTCTGGCAGGGATGATAAACAGTCTCCTGTAGCCGCATAAGCTATTTCTGGCCGCATAAGTTATTTCTGGCCGCATAAGCTATTTCTGACCGCATAAGATGTTTTCTGGCCGCATAAGCCATTTCTGGCCGCATAAGCTGTTTTCTGGCCGCATAAGCCATTTCTGGCCGTATAAGTCATTTCTGGCCGCATAAGCTGTTTTCTAGCCGCATAAGTCATTTCTGGCCGTATAAGCCATTTCTGGCCGCATAAGCCATTTCTGGCCGCATAAGCTATTTTCTGGCCGCATAAGCTATTTCTGGCCGCATGAGCCTCAGCCGCCTGCCTCCATGTGTCTTAGTCCTCATTTCTGAGATGGCTACCTATATGATGGCTGGATATTCCTATGTGTGTACTAAGGTACAATCTATGTGAGTACCGAGGTGCTATCCAAAGCGCTAAGTGTTCCTATATGATACCTGCCAGTACTTTCAAGTGTCCAGCTTTTATATAGTAAAGGTCGGTAGCAATGACGTGGTATGTGTTGTGTGTTACATTACACCAAGAAGGGGGAAACATACGTATGAATCATTGAGTCAGTACGGATCTCTTCTTGGGGCACTCGTACGATGTACGACATCTAAGGGAATGAGCATGTGACCACGACATGTGAACTCTGAGGATAACCTAGGGATTAACTAGATAACTAACTCAGTAGATGCATTGGGTGGAAAGGATCCCGAGATCGTGCCATACTAGCCACCCCAGGTCCCGTCCTGACGTGCCGGGTTGGCCGCCACGGATATGGTTTCATTCGCCTATAACGAATAGCTATATCCGACTCCTACGAGCTATGTGTTAAATGTTTTAGCACGGTAGCCCTTCGGGGGACTGGTGCATAATCAAAGTGTTATAAGTCTTATGGTTTGGCTAGCCCTGCTGGGTTGACACGATCTGAGGATTCCTTTTAATCAGTATAACGGGGATAACTCCGCCAAATATAGAAAGCCGCAGGAATGAATGGCCGCTTGAAACACGACTTGACTGTGCTTGGGCCTTCCGCTAGTAGCCGAGGGACACGGACTGTCATGGTGCGTGGTCCAACCCATGTCATTGTTTGGTTGTTGGGTTGGTCTATCGTGCTAGGACAGGCTGTGGACCGAGGTTACGACCGGAAGCTTACTATTATTATTTTATGACTGGTTTTATCTCACTCTTTTGTGCTCCCTTGTGGTACTTACTATTTCGGGGCTGACCCGGCTGGTTTTGTTTCGCGTAGCAGAGTCTGAGGATCCGACTTTCTTTCCTGACGTCAATGGTGCATACTAGGAGCATGACTGGCGGGGGACTCGAGTGGGTTTCTTCTCCACCACTCTTGTATCTTTATTTCTGTCCTGACGTTTAGCCACCGACACCTATTTATTCGACTAATCTAGATATTTTGTCTTTTGTACAATTGTAATTAAATCAGACTGCAGCTGAATACAATTATGTAACTTTGACTCTCTGGGCTAGCTACCTTATAAAGCTAGAACCCCATGACCATTTTGATGAAGCGTCAGGGATGCCTTACTGTTTTATCTTGTATGTTCATTAATTGATGTTTTTCTTGCTTTGGATGATTGAGACGTAGATGTTCTGTGTGGCCATAAGTGACTTGAATGTAGCATACACCCCCTTGTCTCTTGACAGCCACGATTGCCGTATGACGTTTGAATACCTCATATGGAGTAGCTGGCCTAGTCCGTCTCCGTATTTTGGTACTGGAACGTGACAAGGTTTTATTGGTGTCCCATGCAGGTCTGACTTTTCAGACTTGTGGGGTGTTACTATTATAGGAGTCTCAATCAAAACTTGTTCCCTTTGAATCTCTTGATTCGATTTCTCTTTCCTAACCTTGATTGATCACCTGAATTATATCATCGAATCTTCCTCATCCTGACAATTAATATCATGTACCTTTCCATATAGGCGTGCTTCTTTCTCAGTAGCTGGCGAGGCCAACATGGAGGAACAACCAGTGGAGCATGGCTCGACGGGGCAGCAACCGGAAGGAGTGCAATCTCCTGATCAGATCCGAGTGGAAATAATATCAGAGCCAATGGAACCGCAGGTTCTGGAAACTCCTGCAACCCCAGCAGTGCCAGCAGCGACGCCCGTACCTGATGCTGCAGCACTCCTGGAGGTCATCCGGGGATTCTTGGCTACTCAGCAGCAACAGGTGGTAGCCCATCAGCAACAGCAGACCCGACAGCAGGAACAGAATGTGCTACTGAATCAGGGATTGCAATTAGCCCTTGAGAGAAGTGTAAGGAATAATTCAGGAGCATCGAGGAGGTTTTGTCGACTTAACCCGAGATATTTTGACGGCACGGAGGACGCCATCATGGCGGATGCTTGGCTTCAGGACACTGAGGCCATATTGACTGCAGCTAAGGTTCCAGCAGAAGAGAAGGTTGACCAGGTCAGACTGATACTTCAGGATCTCGCCCGCGATTGGTGGGCATCAGAAGAGGTTGGACTGAGGCGCCCTGTTCCCTGGGATAGCTTTCGTACCAGATTCAAGGCCAAGTACTTTGGCGTGGTAGCACGGTATGAGCTACAGCAGAGGTTTATCAGTCTCATGCAGGCGGGGAAGACGGTGGATGGATATGCAACGGAGTTCTGCAGACTGAGTCGGTTTGCACCGACGATGGTAGCTACAGAGCCAGAGAAGGCGATGAGGTTCCAACAAGGACTTTATTTAGAAATTCTACAGCTTGTAGAGGGGCACGACTATCAGACTTTTGATGTCGTTTTAACGGCAGCCCGGAGGCATGAACTCACCCAACAAAGGCTGGTGACAAAACATGGGGGCCAGAAGAGGACTCATTCTCAGAGCAGGGGCGGAGGAGCAGTACAGCGAACATCGGCGCCAGCGTTCGACATCCGTATTCATGAGTCAGGAGTGCCGCGGAGGACGGCAGTATCTGAGATATCAGCACCAGTTCGGCATCAGCAGCCGAGGAACCAGCAGCAGCGCCAGGGGGTGCCTAATGGATGTACTTACTGTGGTAAGGGAGGGCACACTAGGGATGTGTATCGTTCAGCTAATGGGTTATGTATGAGGTGTGGCAGTCCAGACCACCGGATTGCCAATTGTCCTATGATACAGAGGCCATGAGGGCCAGTTCAGCAGTTTTCGACATTGCCAGCTCCAGGGGCAGCACCGAGCAGAGGACCAGCATTGGCCGTAAGGCCGCTAGCCCAGCGTCTACCCATGCAGGCTCAGATGTACCGCCAGGCACAGAACCAGGAAGGCCCGCAGAGGCCGCAGCGACAGCATGGTCGAGAAGGACAGCAGGAGGGAGCTCAGCAAGGCCAGGGCCAGGCCTTCACCTTATCACTGGAGGATATGCTAGCTTCAGGCGACGTGGTTGCAGGTAATATTTCTGTTACCTCTTTTTCTGCAGTAGTATTGTTTGATTCGGGGGCTATCCACTCTTTTATATCTGCACGATTTGCGACACATATTGGATTAAACTTTGAGGCATTGCCAGAGAGGATGGATATACTCACTGGTAATGGGCTCGTAGGAGTTAGCAGAGTATGCTTAGCGTGTCCAGTAATAGTGAGTGGGCGATTATTGCCCGCATCTTTAATTGAGTTCCCCATGGACAAATTTGACGTTGTCCTTGGCATGGACTGGTTGAGAGACAGTCATGCGACGATAGGTTGTCGGGGAGGTAGGGTAGTATTTAATGTACCTGGCGTAGAGGAGTTTGTCTTTGTTCGATCATTGGAGGATCGACCCAAGGGCATCATTGCAGAAGCATTGTCAGAGCAGGAGCAGATTTCCAGAGTAGTCAGAGAATTTGACGATGTATTTCCAGATGAGCTTCCAGGTTTGCCACCAGTCAGAGATGTGGAGTTTTACATTGAGCTGAATCCTGGGACAGAGCCTAAGGTCGGTAGAGTTTACAGGATGTCGCAGTCAGAGTTGGACAAGTTGTACCAGCATAAAGAAGAATTGAAGGCAAAGCAGTTTATCAGAGACAGTAATTCGCCCTGGGCAGCACCGATGATTTTGGTACCTAAGAAGGATGGATCGACGCGGATGTGCATTGACTACCGACAGTTGAATGCAGTAACTGTGAAGAACAAATATCCGTTACCAAGGATTGATGACTTGTTTGATCAATTGAGTAAGGCTTGCCTCTTCTCTAAGATTGATCTTCGATCTGGATATTACCAAGTGAGGGTCTGGGAGCAGGACATACCCAAGACAGCCTTTAGATTACGGTATGGGCATTATGAGTTTCTGGTGATGCCATTTGGACTGACTAATGCCCCAGCAGTATTCATAGATTTGATGAATCGCATCTTTCTGCCCTATTTAGATAAGTTTGTAGTAGTGTTTATAGATGACATCCTTGTCTATTCCAGTAGTGAGGAGGAACATGAGAAACACCTTCGGATAGTTTTGCAGACCTTGAGGGAGCATCAACTTTATACGAAGCTTAGTAAATGTGAGTTCTGGTTGGATCATATTTCGTTCCTGGGACATATTATTTCTGGAACAGGAGTGTCAGTAGATCCGAAGAAGGTTGATGCAGTAGAGAATTGGCCAGTTCTGAAGACGGTAGCAGATGTGCGTAGTTTCTTGGGATTGACAGGTTACTACAGGAGATTCGTGGCAGACTTTGTCAGGATTTCGGCACCCTTAACACGTTTGACACGTAAGGACGTAGAGTTTGTTTGGTCGACAGAGTGTCAGACATCATTTGAAGAGTTGAAGAAGAGATTAATCTCAGCCCCGATCTTGACACTTCCAATAGGATCGGAAGGGTTTACAGTGTATTGTGACGCATCCGGGAAGGGGCTTGGATGTGTATTGATGCAGCATGGTAAGGTGATAGCATATGCATCTCGACAGCTTCGAGATCATGAGAAGAACTATCCAACTCACGACCTGGAATTAGCAGCAGTAGTGTTCTCGCTTAAGTTATGGAGGCACTACTTATATGGGGATCGAGTGGAGATTTACACTGATCATAAGAGTTTAAAGTATGTGTGTCACGACCCGTACCCGCTATAAGGGCACGTGTGCGTAAGAACGCCCAGCCCTCACCGTAGAAATGGCATGGAACGCTGTAGGTTTACTACTCTAACAACAGTTTATATAATATCAAAACCTGTCAAGAATATGGTCAACTCCGAACGGAGGACAAGAAATGATAATATATGAGTGCTCAATCACAACTCTAAGATGATAAAGTAAATACTGAAAGATAAAGACAACACGATAATAAAATATAACCTGTCAAGTCCAAACACAAAAAATATACAAGTCTAAGTCCAAAGTCTCTAATACTAAACAAAACAATAACAGTCCCAAGAGTAACTGGAGACAAGGTCCAGTACAAAAACCTACTCTATCTACAGGATAGGCGGTATCTCGCCCTGCGGTACTGCACCCTGCGGATCTAGGGTATCTGTCTCTAAACCTACTACGTCCGGTGGGCCATAGTAAGTGCAATAATAGTCCTCCTCTGCATCTGTAAACATTGTCAACATATCCGGTCAGGATAGAACGAGTACATATATCTCATAACAGATCTCAAGATAGAATAAAAGCCATAAGACTGTAAATAGAGCATATACAATAAAATCATGGAGTGTACATATATGTATCATGGCATGGTAAGCTGTAGAGCTAGAGCTAGAACAGGAAAGTAGAACTGATCATGGTATGTACACAAATCAGGGTAAGCCATCTATCCAATGTGTGTGAGTAGTAGTTTCAGCTTGTGACCGGCTTGGGAACCTGTAAAGAACTGGCCTGGCTAGTCATAAGTATGGTATATAACTAATACTGTTCAAGAATACAAGATGGATTTGATCACAGGCATATGCTACTACTCTCCCACCCCCAACTGGTAGAATGGATCCAAACAAGACACGTCACTGCACGGGATTCTATGAGAAGGGAGCAAGTCTTCTCTAGAATCAGTGACCACATATTGTGCAAGAGCTACAAGGGAGCTTGTATAATACATGCCAAGCTAACAAGAAGTAACATCTCTCGTCGAGATCCAGGAATACCAATCCGTGAGAACCATGTGTCAGGAACAAGTATATCTACACTAAGTACATGAATCATAACAGTTATCATAAATTAGAAAAAAGTTATCAGAGAATGTACTCGCCTGTGATATGATATAATATGTCAACTGGATCCAATGCAGCGCCTCGAGGACCTATAGAGAACAAGACGTATCAATACTATGTTTAGGAAGTAAAGTCAAATCAAATTAAATCCTATTCTGTCATTCTAGGTCAAGACAAGTCTAGTTAGGTCAACCTTGGTCATAGGAGAACATTGGAAGTCAATCCATATCCGAGTCCATCTTGAACTCCGAAACCCATATCTTGGCCGTAGGCCAATATCTTAATTTATCCTTTCACTAAATTCGACTCACTCACAAACCCTCTCTAATTTGATTTCCTACATTCCCTTCTCCTTCTCCTTCTCCTTATTCTCCGTCTTATTCTTCTTCTTATTCTCCGTCTCCTTCTCCTTATTCTCCGTCTTATTCTTTTTCTTATTCTTCTTCTCCTTATTCTCCTTCTCCTTCTCCTTATTCTCCGTCTTATTTTTCTTCTTATTCTCCGTCTTCTTCTCCTTATTCTCCGTCTCCTTCTCCTTATTCTCCATCTTATTCTTCTTCTTATTCTCCGTCTTCTTCTCCTTATTCTCCGTCTTATTCTTCTTCTTATTCTCCGTCTTTTTCTCCTTATTCTCCGTCTCCTTCTTCTTCTTATTCTCCGTCTTCTTCTCCTTATTTTCCGTCTTATTCTTCTTCTTATTCTCCGTCTTCTTCTCCTTATTCTCCTTCTCCTTATTTTCCATCTTATTTTTCTTCTTATTCTCCGTCTTCTTCTCCTTATTCTCCGTCTTATTCTTCTTCTTATTCTCCGTCTTCTTCTCCTTATACTGCTGCTCCTACTGCTATTCCTGCTAACTGCTGCTGCTGCCAGTGCTATGGCTAATGCTGCTGCTGCTGCTGCTATGGCTAATGCTGTTGCTGCTCCTACTGCAGTAGCTGCTGCTGCTACTTCTTATTCTCTTCATTCCCTCCCTATATATATATATATATATATATATATATATATATATATATATATAGACTCTCAAACACACAACACATCTACATATATATATATATATATATATATATATATATATATATATATATATAGACACTCACACACACACTCCTACCTATATATATAAGTACATACACACACACACACATATCTATATATATATATAAATACATACACACACATGTAAATATATATGGACACACACACACTAAAACACACACACTCTCCTGACACCACCACCACCACTCTCCTCTATACACACACACAATACATATATATATATATACACACATATATATATATTCCTCTCTAAAAAGGAAAACCTCTAATAAATCCTTAAACTTGGTTTTTAGGAAAATCTATAAAAGCTATGGTCATAATGTGGAGAATGATCTCCTCTACATTTATTGTGAAGGAATAAATGCAAGAGAGAAAATTAATAGGGGTTAATGAGCATACCTAGAATTGGTTTCCTTGAGGAAGAAGAAGCTTCAAAAGAAAAGAGTGAAATGAAGAGAGAGAGATTACTTTGTGGTGAAGGAAAGAGGGGGGGGGGTTGGTCTACACATGGCCGGCCAAGGAGGGTTTAATGGGTTTGGGTGGAGACCCATTAGGCCTCCAAACCCATTAGACTTGGTTTGTTTTGGTTTGGGTTTGGTTTGGTTTGGTTTAACTCTAATTTGACTAATTAAGCCTCTAAATGACTAGTTAAGCCATGGGAGTGTGGTTTATTGGTTTCTAGCCTAGTTAGGATGGCATGTGGGCCAAGCCCAGCTAGTATGTGGGTCCCACTAGTGTCCAGACTATCCGGGTCTCCAACTTAAGTCCAAATTGGATAAAATTCAAACTAAATCAAACAATTCTCTAAAAATCCTATAAAATCAAATAAAATTCCAAAAAATTATAAAAGTTGGAAAATGACGAAAATACCCCTAATTCGAAAACTGGAGGTGACAATGTGTTTACCCAGAGGGACCTGAACATGAGACAGAGAAGATGGTTGGAATTACTGAAAGACTTTGATGTAAATCTTCAGTATCACCCAGGCAAGGCGAATGTGGTAGCAGATGCCTTGAACAGGAGAGGTGGTGCATTCATTCTAACCACACAGAGGCATATTTTAGAAGATCTTCAGGAAATGGGAATTGAAGTGATCTTGCCATAAGATACGGGAGTTATGGCCAGTTTACAGATTCAGTCCACTTTTGTAGAGAAGATCAGAGCAGCTCAGGCAGAGGATCCGCAAATCCAGAAGCTTCGATCGGAGTGTGAGTCAGGTCTCAGGAAGGAGTTAGTAATCCATGAGGATGGTACACTTAGGTTCGAAAACCGTCTTTGTGTACCAGATGGGGATCTTCGGCATGAAGTTATGTCAGAAGCTCATAGTTCCCCTTATTCCATTCATCCCGGAGGCACAAAGATGTATCAGGATATGAAACAGCACTTTTGGAAGAATGGTATGAATAGGGAGATAGCGAGATTCGTATCCCGATGTCTAGTGTGTCAGCAAGTGAAGGCAGAGCAGCAGAGGCCAGCAGGATTGTTACAGCCGCTTCCCATTCCGGAGTGGAAGTGGGAGCACATCACGATGGACTTTGTGACAGGTTTACCTAGATCTCCGACCGACCAAAATACAGTTTGGGTAATCGTGGATCGGCTCACGAAGGTTGCACATTTCCTTCCTTTCAGAGTAGGGCAGTCTACTGAGCAGCTGGCAGAAATGTATATGAAGCAAATTGTGAGGCAGCATGGTATTCCAGTCAGCATAGTATCAGATCGAGACACACGGTTTACCTCTCACTTTTGGCGAAGTTTGTACCAAAGCCTGGGCACCAAGTTGAGGTTCATCATAGCTTATCATCCACAGACGGACGGACAATCGGAGAGAACCATTCAGACCTTGGAAGATATGCTACGGGCTTGTACCTTAGACTTTGGCGGAACTTGGGAAGATCATCTTCATTTAGTAGAGTTCTCTTACAATAATAGTTATCAGGCAAGTATACAGATGGCACCGTTTGAAGCATTATATGAAAGGAAGTACAGGTCCCCTTTGGCATGGGACGATGTGGGCGAACGAAAATTGTTGGGACCAGAGATGATCACGCAGACCGTAAAAATCGTCAAGTTGATCAGAGAGCGGCTTCGAGTCGCGCAAGACAGACACCGCCACTAGGTAGATCAGCATCGAAGACCTTTAGAGTTTGGTGTCGGTGACCAAGTGTTTCTGCGGATTTTGTCGACTCGGGGTGTCATTAGATTTGGAACTCGAGGAAAGCTTAGTCCGAGATACGTTGGTCCTTTTGAGATTCTCGCTCGGGTAGGCGATGTTGCTTATCGGCTTGCCCTTCCTCCCTCACTATCTGGCATACATGATGTGTTTCATGTATCTCAGTTACGTGGGTACATCCCGGATTCGAGTCATGTCCTCGACCATTCGGAGTTAGTCGTTGGTGCCGACCTAACTTACGAGGAATAACCCGTGTCTATTTTGGACCGGCGAGAAAAGGTGCTCAAGAACCGGACTATTAGCCTTGTCCGTGTCGCTTGGGGCTATCACTTTTCGAAAGAGTCGACCTGGGAGCGCGAGGACGAGATTAAATCTCGGTATCCGCACTTGTTCGACTCGGAAGGTATGTTTCTCCTCATGCCTTGGTAGATTTTGAAATGTGTGATCAATGATTGCTAATGATAGGTTGCTTGCGTAGTTTGTAATTGTACCCCTACTTGCCAGGATACCTCTATCTTTATCTTGGCTGAAATTCTGAGGACAAAATTTTTCTAAGGAGGATAGAGATGTCACTCCCCGATCCCGATATACGTAATCTTCATGAATTATGTATACGGTATCTGTATTTAGCATGTGCATAAATTTTGTCTATTATTTATTAATGATGGCATGTATCCTTTTTTTAGCTTTGTCATTAGTGGAGTGGTTAGGGATTAAGGTTTTCTTAAACCAACCCAACCCCTATTTAATATCTCTTCCTCACTCTCTCTCTCTTCATTCACTCCACCATTTATTTTTCTCAACTACCACTCCACAGGCAAGTACAACTTGCTCAAAAGAGGAAATTTTGTACATTTTACATTCTTGATTTTTCCTTGATATTATTTGTCTAAAATGTTCTCCTTTTCATTCTCTATAAGTTTAGTTCTTGAAGCTTTTGATTTTGTTGGCTAGATTTGTGTAGATCTAACTTCCTAAAATTTAGGGTTTCATGGGTTTTCATGATTTTGATTTATCATACTTGGCTAATTTCGAAAACCAATGGTCCTATGTTGTAGGAAATTTGATTCTACACAGTTTTGACCTTTGTAAAGTTAGATTTCGACTTGTTTGGAGGAAGTTATGGCTGAAGCAATATTTAGGTTTCTTCGAGGTTCACATATGCTGGCTCTGGCAGGGATGATGAACAGTCCCCTGTAGCCGCATAAGCTGTTTTCTGGCCGCATAAGCTATTTCTGGCCGTATAAGTTATTTTCTGGCCGCATAAGCCATTTCTGGCCGCATAAGCTATTTTCTGGCCGCATAAGCCATTTCTGGCCGCATAAGCCATTTCTGGCCGCATAAGTCATTTCTGGCCGCATAAGCTGTTTTCTGGCCGTATAAGCCATTTCTGGTCGCATAAGCTATTTTCTGGCCGTATAAGCCATTTCTGGCCGCATAAGCTATTTTCTGGCCGCATAAGCTATTTCTGGCCGCATGAGCCTCAGCCGCCTGCCCCTATGTGTCTTAGTCCTCATTTCTGAGCTGACTACCTATGTGATGGCTGGATATTCCTATGTGTGTACTAAGGTACAATTTATGTGAGCACCGAGGTGCTATCCAAAGCGCTAAGTGTTCCTACGTGATACCTGACAGTACTTTCAAGAGTCCAGCTTTTATATAGTAAAGGTCGGTAGCAATGGCGTGGTATGTATTGTGTGTTGCATTACACCAAGAAGGGAAACATACGTATGAATCATTGAGTCAGTACGGATCTCTTCTTGGGGTACTCGTACGATGTACGACATCTAAGGGATTGAGCATGTGACCACGACATGTGAACTCTGAGGATAATCTAGGGATTAACTAGGCAACTAACTCAGTAGATGCATTGGGTGGGAAGGATCCCGAGATCGTGCCATACTAGCCACCCAGGTCCCGTCCTGACGTGCCGGGTTGGCCGCCACGGATATGGTTTCATTCGCCTATAGCGAATAGCTATATCCGACTCCTACGAGCTATGTGTTAAATGTTTTAGCGCGGTAGCCCT
Organism: Iris pallida; assembly: GCA_029216955.1. NCBI lineage: Eukaryota > Viridiplantae > Streptophyta > Magnoliopsida > Asparagales > Iridaceae > Iris > Iris pallida. The sequence continues at coordinate 19,061,335 of JANAVB010004600.1, forward strand.
TCGGGGGACTGGTGCATAATCAAAGTGTTATAAGTCTTATGGTTTGGCTAGCCCTGCTGGGTTGACACGATCTGAGGATTCCTTTTAATCAGTATAACGGAGATAACTCCGCCAAATATAGAAAGCCGCAGGAATGAATGGCCGCTTGAAACACGACTTGACTGTGCTTGGGCCTTCCGCTAGTAGCCGAGGGACACGGACTGTCATGGTGCGTGGTCCAACCCATGTCATTGTTTGGTTGTTGGGTTGGTCTATCGTGCTAGGACAGGCTGTGGACCGAGGTTACGGCCGGAAGCTTACTATTATTATTTTATGACTGGGTTTTATCTCACTCTTTTGTGCTCCCTTGTGGTACTTGCTATTTCGGGGCTGACCCGGCTAGTTTTGTTTGGCCAGATCGCGTAGCAGAGTCTGAGGATCCGACTTTCTTCCCTGACGTCAAGGGTGCATACTAGGAGCATGACTGGCGGGGGACTCGAGTGGGTTTCTTCTCCACCACTCTTGTATCTTTATTTATGTCCTGGCGTTTAGCCACCGATACCTGTTTATCCGGCTAATCTAGACATTTTGTCTTTTGCACAATTGTAATTAAATCAGACTGCAGCTGAATACAATTATGTAACTTTGACTCTCTGGACTAGCTACCTTATAAAGCTAGAACCCCATGACCATTTTGATGAAGCGTCAGGGACGCCTTACTGCTTTATCTTATATGTTCATTAATTGATGTTTTTCTTGCTTTGGATGATTGAGACGTAGATGTTCTGTGTGACCATAGGTGACTTGAATGTAGCATACACCCCCTTGTCTCTTGACAGCCACGATCGCTGTATGACGTTTGAATACCTCATATGGAGTAGCTGGCCTAGTCCGTCTCCGTATTTTGGTACTGGGGCGTGACATGCGCTAAGAACATTTTGAAGCTTTGCTAGCTTGCAAAGGTAAATCTGCAACATTTTGAAGACTCTGATCAAGACCACGCCATGTCGCATCAACTCTCGCCGATTCCAGGTCTAAGAAAGTAATTTTGTTGCTTTGTACAAAGGAATATAATGTATGGAACAACTATCTCATCTGAGTCAGTTTGTAAGCCAGTATGGCCTCTTTCCACATAGGTGGAAACGAGACACAGTGGAGAGAAGGGAAGAGGTGACACGTACGTATCCGGCTTAGGATTGGAAATCGGAGGCTGCTGTACGGCGGAGGAGGCGACGTCGTGGTCGAAAAAAATAGGATCTAACTTCGTCGCGTCCTGGCGAACTCGAAGGCGGTGGTGGCTCGTCGGAAGGTGGACGGTGGCGTCGCCTAGTTTGAATCTTTGGTTCGGCAGCTCGTCGAAGAAGAATTGACTGTAGCGGTGGCTATGGTTAGCAATAGAGAAATTAGGGTTAGGGTTTTAGTACCTGGGGTCTTTATAGGCTAGGATTTGGGGCTGATTTAGAATTTTCGTATAGGAATTAGGATCTAGGGTTAGGGTTTCGTCGCGGTGGCCGGTCGGGGCTCGGCCAATGCAGTGCCGGAGTCGTGGGGGTGGCTAGCACAGAAGCCCCTGTAGTTTCGTAATTTACAGGATCATCCCACCGTCTTAACTTATGCAATTCCTGATTTGCAAATCGATCCTCGCAGTATTTTGTGCAAATGTAAATTTGCACAGACAATTCTATTATTGCATTTTGACTTAAAAACATTTTATTTAATCGCAAACTTAATTTAAAAATTGCAAATTAATATTTTAAGCTTTAAGAATCATTTAAAAGTCGTTAAAAAATTCTAAAAAATTCCTAATAATTATATTAAATTATTTTAAGGCTAAATTAGTCATTTATGATTAAAAATTCTCAATTTAACTATATTTTAATTTCAGGGGCTTATACTTATACTGCAACGGCACACTCTGTCGTGGGTAAGATCTATCGTCGTTATGCTATGTGTGCCTTTCAAATGTTTTCATGAATTGTTTAGGATGGCTAGAAAGTTCACAAAATACATGTATGCATGTTCACATAATTTCTTGAACCAAATAAGAGCACGAATATAGTTAGCCACCCACTAGTACACGTGTAATGTACTGACCCTCGCTCTCCACAGGTGCTCCGAACCAGGATAGCGTGCCAACAAAATGAAGGCAGCACTAAGAACATTTTGAAGCTTTGCTAGCTTGCAAAGGTAAATCTGTAAAATTTTGAAGACTCTGATAAAGACCACTCCATGTCACATCAACTCTCGCCGATTCCAGGTCTAAGAGAGTAATTTTGTTGCTTTGTACAAAGGAATGTAATGTATGGAACGACTATCTCATCTCAGTCAGTTTGTAAGCCCGCGTGGTCTCTTTTGTAATAGAGTCTTGTAAACAAATATATTATCAATGAAAGACAAAGTTTCATTCTATATAAATGTGTTCAATTTCTCTGCGTACTGGATATAAAAAATGTTGTGTTTCAAATAATGTTATAAAATTGCCTTGTGCGTGCTCGCACGACATCACGCCCGGGAGACGACTATCGATTCTAGCGAATAGAATCGTGATAGTAGTACTTGTCAAGAATATAAAACTTGTGGTCATCATTGCAGAAGAAATTATTATTGTCGTAAAGTATGGAATGTGAGAGTTTAACTATATTTCTGTCGTGTCTTGCTTATTGGGGATCCACGAAGTGTGGAGCCACATATTAGTCGAAGTTCACATTGTTTACGATGGGACACCAGGCGGGGCTGACAAGTCCGAGCCTCCCAACCGTAAGGACGTGTAAGAATGTATGGATTGTAATAAAGAAAGACAGTCAATGCACACTGTAGCACCCAGTTTCTAAAATGAGGTTAATTTTGAAATTTTGTAATTATAATCATTTAATAATGATATTTAAACCATGTTATGATTTTTGGTGATTTTTAGTTAATTTAAAACTATTTAAAACCATGACTTGTGATTTTGATGATTGACTAGTGTAACTCTAGAGTTTGGCTAAGCCTAGAGACTAACCATGACAAAGGGAGCCTAGTCATGTGATTAGGATGACTAATTACAAATTTTTAGCCTAAGGGTATTTTGGTCATTTTGATAATTTTATGAAATTATAATTTTGATTAATTAAATATTGTGCTAATCTTTTAGTTAAGCCTTAACCTAACCTAGATTAGTCTTAAGGTTAGAACATTCCTACTAAGTACCAAGGTTAGTAATATCTAGATATTATTCTAGTATGATATTTTTCTTAGGATATTTGTGAAAAAGAAGCCTTGAACCAATAGGAAGGCTTGAAATTGGGTGGAAGAACCTCAACCACTCATCTAAAACCCTAACCCTACTCTTTTCAACAGCCATACAAGCCCCCCCTCCTATAAGTGTCACACTTAGAAACAATTGCCTCTTTTTAAAATTTCTTAAAACCCTACTTTGTTCTTCCCTAATCTTCTCCCATAATATTCAAATTGAGCCCAAATTGAGTCAAATCAGTTGCATCATCATCCCCAACATTAGAGGAGACTTGTGGGTGCTTGCTAGCGAGGTTTGAGGACATTTGAACCGTAGCAAATCAAGGAAGACGTCGAGTCGAGGCTCTTTACATTGAGTTTGAACACTCAATAGGTAAAACCCTACAAACCCTAATAAATTCTTGTTTTCTTTTCATGGATGCATTCATCTAGGTATACCCTAGCTGTGGGTCAAGTTTGGTAGGAAATCGCGTCCATTTAGTGTCCGTATCGGACACGTATCAGGTCCTTGAATAAGTGTTTGATGAATTACCTCTTAGGATTAAATGTTGTTTAATTTGAATTCTATTTTAATGAGATTATAGCCCTATATGTGTAGGTTACGAAACCCTAACTCTGAGCACACTTCGTGTACCTTTTCGTGTCCAAAATTGGACATGAACACGTGCACGAGGCCACGGTTTACTGTTCTGCTACCTTGTGTCCAGTTCTCACTGGACACGACACGAGACACCACCATTTTTGGTCAGCACCTAGGGGCAATGTCTGACATGCCACCCATAAAGTTTCAGAGGGACTCGTGTCGTATCGGACACGCAATCGTGTGAGCATGCGATTTGCACTGCACTGTACGAACGTGCAAGTGCTGTCCAATACGGGCTTCGTGTCCTTCGTGGACACGTCGTGATGGTGTTTCAAGGACACGTTTGGGTAGGCCATCACCTGGTGAACCTAGGGACACGAGCACGAGCTCTTTAGTGTCGTATATCGTGTCCTGGACCAACAGGCACACGTGCACGAGACTGCACTGAACTGTGAGTGTCTGTGTGTGTTCGCATGAAGTTGGACACTTCGTGTCCACTTGTGTTGACACGAATGCACCCCTCTGACACGCTGACATGCGACACACACTCTGAACATACTGATTTGGGTTTTTATTGATTTTCTAGTTCGGATTTGGGATTTTCAAATTCTTTTCACTGATACATTAAAATCAGTCATGACACTGTAAATTCAAACTGATATTTCGATTTTGGGTTTAAAATTTATTATGAGATTCAATGTTTAAAAGTATTTTTGAATTCAATTATTAATATACAAACTGTGATTAAATGGAACATGGAGGACTAAAAACTGGGATTTCATTTTAACTGAAAACTGGGATTTCATTGTAGAACTGAAAACTGAGATTCGATTTCATGGTTTGATTTTCAATTTGTTTTTGAGTTTTGCTTACAAATTGATTGTTAGTATGTATATATATATATACAGGGATTAAGAAGGGGTTTTGAATTGATTGGGTTTTTGAGTGTATTCTGATACATTGAGTAACTGTCAAGTTTTTCCCAGTTTTGAATTAATGTGTAGATAATCTGTCAAATTGATCTCTGAGCAAGTCGAGCTATTGGTTCATTCGAAGCCTTAGTTTAGACCTTGTATTTCACGTCCTGCACATAGGTCCCATTTAGAGGAGCATCATGTGTCTATTGAATGTCCTACATTCCTTTGTTTCACTATGCTGATTTCATGTACAGTCTCTACCTCACATTGGCTGCACATCACTCTGTAAAACACCATATATCTGCACTTCACATTAGCATTTGCATTAGACTAAGCACACTAACATATCCTGCCATGTATCAGAACACCCTGTTCTGTGGTTCGTATCACGTATTCTTGGAATACGTGTACGTATTTTATTGCATGATTTCCTGACTTGGCATTTCCTTCTTGGCTTGGTCTATTCCTGGTTCGGGTTGGTTGGTTCGGCCTGGCTTGGTTTTGCTTGGGTTCATGATGAACCCTTGGATGAACCCCCTACCTACCACCACCATTTGTATTTATTAGCCCATTCTTTTCTCTCTCTTCATTAATCTCATCTTCTTCTTCCTCATTACTTCTTACCTACCAGAGAGAGAAGAGAGAGGTCTAGGCAAGTGCAACTTGCTTCATGGAGGAACTCTAATTTTATTGCTTTAGAACTTGGCATTTTCACTTTCCATGGCTAGATTCTTCTAGATCTAAGTTTACTTTATTTTTGGATTCTTGGGTTTTGATCTACTTAATCTTGTTATTTCTGTGTTTTGATGGTTCCATGTTGTAGAGAATTTCGTTCTACCCCATTTTGACCTATGGAAGTTCGGATTTAGGCTCTGGATGATAGAGTTATGCAGCTTGGAAGCCATGGCTTATGGTGTACTTCTTCTCGGAAATTTAGAGAAGAAGCACAGTTCCGAGCCGCATGATAGCACTTGACCGCATGAATAATCATGCGGCAAGTCAGCTTCGAAACCGCATGCACTATCAACTGGACTTGACCGCATGACAAGTTCATGCGGCAAGTATTTAGTTCGGCCGCATGAGGCTCTTGTACTTCTAGCCGCATGGGTCCCTTCTTCCCGAACCGCATATGCACCTTTGCTCCCAGCCGCATAGGCATTGCTCCCCGCTGCCGCATGGGACTTCGCCCATCCGAGCCGCATGAACTCTAATACTCGCGAGCCGCATGAGGACCCGAGTCCTCTCAGCCGCATGACTGACTGATCCCGACCCTCATAGACCCTGATTCCCTTCAGCCGCATGAGACCCCTCCATAAGCTCCTGCAGCCGCATGCGCCGCACGCCCGTACTGCCTTGAGACCGACCTTTCCGAGCCGCATGAACTCGGATTTCGGGCCGCATGAACCCATATCCATTCAGCCGCATGAGCTGTTCTCTTTCAGCCGCATGAGCTGTTCTCTTTCCTCATTGTGAAACGTGTTGATGCTAGGGTTAGAGGCCATGGATCACTCAAGGGTGTAAATCCAAATCAAGAGAACGAAGCTCTGATACCAATTGTAGAACCCTAGAGGGGGGTGAATAGGGTAATTAAAAAATAACTACAACAATTGATGCAATAAGGACAATTGAAAGTAAAGAGTTGAAAGATCAAGCGCAAACGCAATGATGTATCCTGGTATCCTCTTTTGAGGCAGTCCAGTCCCGGAACTCTCTCCGGCTTTAATCCACTATTTAACCAAATAGTACACACGAGTTTGGATCCGAAGAACTCGCCAACTTCAACACGAGTTTGGATCCGAAGACTCGCCAACTTCTACACATGAGTTTTCTTACGAAGGCTCGCCAACTTCAAACAAAAGAGAATGAGAACTTGTTGATCTTCTAACACGTGAAGATCGAAATGTACAACTCTTTAATACTGTAGCACTTTTGGGAGAGGATGACAATGAAAAGCTTGGAAGAGTATTAATGGTGGAGCTCTTGGTTGTTGGAAAATTTATGGAAGAGTTGGTGAGAAAGCTCAAGGAAGAGAGAGCTTTCTTTTATAAGAGAACCAAGAGTTGGTGGCATTTAATGCTCTGAATACAGACAGACCGGCATGTCGTCGGTATGCAGCGGCATACCGTCGGTATACCGGCCAAATAGTAACGGTCATATTAATGACCGTTTGAGAGCATTAAATGCGGCCATTAATGCTAGTCAGAGCAATTCAAAAACCAAATATTTGAAACTCGGTATACCACCGGTATGCCGGAGCATGCCGCCGGTATGCCGATAATTCGTCACAGCAAGTTTTGAGTTGCTAAAAACGGTATACCGCCGGTATTCCGGAGCATGCCGTCGGTATGCCGACAATTTGTCACAACAACTTTTGGGTTGCTAAAAACGATATACCGTCGGTATGCCGGAGCATGCCGTCGGTATGCCGATATTTTGTTCCAGCAACTTTCTGGACAAGAAAAGCGGTATACCGCCGGTATGCCGACTATTTGTCACAGCAACTTTCTGTATGCCAAAAACGGTATACCGCCGGTATGCCGGACCATACCGCCGGTATGCCGCTCTGTAGCTATTTGATTTTTGACTTGTTCTTTTTACTGTCATCCGTTCTTAGGTGTTTACAGATATACCTAGACCAGTACAGACTCGAAGACTCTAAGCAGGAGGACGCCGTCTTATGCAGGGAATGCCGGTAACTGCTACAGTCTTCAAGGAAGAAGGAGAATGCTCTTGAACGGAAGAACTCCATGTAGTAGATCTTCTGAGAATATTTGAATCTGAAGAACAGAAGACTAAACTACAAAGATGCTGTTAATTACTCAAAATAAAATGTGCCAACAAACTCCCCCATTTTGATAATTGACAAAATAGAGAGATAACATCTTCAGGGAGTAGCTCCCCCGTAGGTAGACAGCTCCCCCTCAATACGATTTCTCCCCCTTTGTCACTTAGTCAAATATGGGGATAACCAATAGAAACAGTGCATAAAAAAAATGAGTATATAAAGAGAAGCATGCATTAATATATTGAAGTGAACAAAGAATACATGCTTGACAGAAACATAACATTCTGAAAACATAAAAGACTCTCCATCATGAGAGCCAAACACTAGAGGAACCCAGATATTAAGTCCCCGAAGGACAACAAACAACTAGTAACAACCACATACCGGTCCCCGAAGGACCACAAAAGACAACATAAAGACAAACACATAAAAACTAGAAACACTCAAAAGCCGAAACCATCACCAAAGGAAGTCCATCCCTAATCCTCAGCCGGATCATCATCATCATCACCCTGAGCTTGCTGGAAGGCGCCAAATGGATCAATGCCGTCAGGGTACATAAACCCATAGGCATTGGGGTCAGAGAAACGCGGGGCCATGTACATGGGATCCTGAAGATTAAGATCCAGAAAGGCATCCCGGTCTTGCAGAGTGCGCTGAATGAAATACCCCTGATCGTGGAAACGAGATTGGATCAGGGTGCCAAGTCCACGAGTGTGGGCCCGCATCTGCTCCTCCGCCTGGGCCATCCGCATATCAAAGTGCTGCTGAGTGAGCGGCATATAACGACCCGAAGTAGGAGGGGTAGATGTGGGAGCAGCAGGAGTGGATGCCGGTTGCTCTTGGGAAGATGAGGCACGGGAAGTAGAGACGCCAGCAAGGGTACGGGAGACAGCAAGATATGAGGGGACGCCATCCGAGGAGCAGAGAGACAGGTCAACATGTTTGGCCTCCATAAGCAGAGTGATAAAAGAGCCATAGTAGAGATTCTGCTTCCCCGAAGGCAAGACACGTCGGAATTGCAGAAGAAGAGTCTTCGGGAAGGAGAATCGCTTCCGGGCATAGAGATGATACATGCAGACGAGGGCATCACCGGTGATTGCGTCATAATTCTCGCCCTTAGGAAATAGAGTGTGGCACACGATCCGATGGAGCTCGTAGTAAAATGGCTCCAGCTGGACAGAGAGGGCCGGGATGGCAGGAGGGTTGGGACCCTTGCAGATGATACGGCAGAATTCGTCGAAAGGTGACGCCGCCGAGGAGTTGAGAGCACCCAAAGATGGTAACGCTTCCCCTTTGTCCGGGATGCCTAAGATGTTCCCCACTTCCCGAGAAGTAAGACGGAAGTGGCGGTCATTGACCATAGATTGAATGGCGGATGGATCGTCGTCATCCCCTCGCATGTTGCAATAGAAAAGTCGGACAGCAGCGGGGTAGACAGGAATTTGACGCCGAAGAAGGGAGGAGAGACCAGCGTCGTCAAACAAAGGGACGTGACCGGGGAAGAGGTTCCAGTTGTTCGCCCGTCCCTTGAACACGTTGTGATGGATGAAGTGCTGGAACCAAAGGTCGGCCGCCAGAGAGGTGGAGAAGACGCGTTGGTCATAGCCGGTAGGTAGCGCCACCGGGACGAAGGGGTTGAACATGGAGGAAGAGGAGGATCGGGGGCGCTTAGGGTTTGCCATATAGAGGAATTTGGTGGTTGGGTGTGGAAGAAGAAGTAGAGAGAGGAGATGGAAGAAAGAGGGTTTTTAAAGTAGAGGAGGAAGATGAAGAGATGAGTTTGAAAGGGGGAGTAGGGAGGGAACGGTTGTAGAGGAGGATTAAAGTGGGGAGATGAAAAGGTGATGGGATGAATTAATGAGAGTGGAGTAAAAAGAGGAGAGAAAGGGGGAAAGTGATTTGAAGAGTAATAAATAGGAAGGGAGTTGAGGAGATGGGTAGTTAAGAGGGATGGGATGGATGAGAGGGAATAAAGATAAGATGAAAAGAATAATGGAAGAGATATGAGAAAGCGGGCCCGGATCTCAGAGTACGTATCATGTCCGCCTTCATCCGGCATACCGGCGGTATGCCGACGTGTACCGACGGTATGCCGAGTTTCGAAACAGAACATAATTCTGCTTGGAAAAACGGCATGCCGCCGGTATACAGTAGTATACCGTCGGTGTGCCGGCCGAATGGGACTATGGATCAAAGGACAAAATGCCTAGTTCACGGCAAAGGAAAGGGAAGCGATCTTCCGGGAGAGGCTTAGTGAAGATATTGGCTAATTGATAGGTAGTATCAATAAATTCAAGACGGATATCTCCTTTTTGCTGATGGTCACGAAAAAAATGGTGTCTAATTTCAATGTGCTTCGTGCGTGAGTGACAAATCGGGTTTTTCGTGAGATTGATAGAGCTAGTGTTATCACATTTAATAGGGGTGCAAGAATGAAAAATGCCATAATCTAAAAGTGTTTGTGACATCCAAAGAATTTATGCACAACAACAACCAGCCGTAATATACTCTGCCTCAGTGGTTGAAAGAGCAACAGAGTTTTGCTTCTTACTAAACCACGATACCAAGGACTTTCCGAGGAATTGACAAGTGCCACTAGTGCTTTTGCGGTCAATCTTGCATCCGCATCCGAAAAGCCGTGAAGCTTAAAGGATAAGGATTTCGGATACCAAAGACCCATGTTAATGGTGCCTTTAAGATAACGAAAAATGCGCTTAACGGCACTCAAATGTGATTCCTTTGGATTGGCTTGATATCGTGCACACAAGCAAACACTAAACATGATATCCGGACGGCTAGCAGTTAAATAGAGTAAGCTACCGATCATACCTCTATACTTACGAATGTCGACCGATGTGCCATCTTCATCACCGTCAAGCTTTGTCGTTGTGGCCATATGAGTCCTCATTGATTTGGATGAGTCAAGGTCGAAACGCTTGAGGAGGTCCTTGGTATATTTTGCTTGATTGATGAAGGTTCCTTTAGGTCCTTGTTTGATTTGTAATCCCAAGAAGAAGGAGAGTTCACCCATCATACTTATTTCAAATTCTTCCTGCATAACTTTGGCAAATTCTACACAAAGTGTGTTGTTAATAGAACCAAAAATAATATCATCAACATAAATTTGAACCAATAAGAGAGTCCCATCATGGAATTTAATAAAAAGTGTGGTGTCAACTTTGCCCTTTAAAAAATTGTGAGAAACAAGAAAAGAGCTAAGACGCTCATACCAAGCACGTGGAGCTTGTTTGAGGCCATAAAGGGCTTTATGGAGTTTGAAGACGTGATTAGGAAATTGAAAATCTTCAAAACCGGGAGGTTGTTTAACATAAACTTCCTCTTTAATAATACCATTTAGAAAAGCACTTTTAACATCCATTTGAAATAGCTTAAAGTCATTAAAACAAGCAAAGGCACAAAGCATACGAATGGATTCAAGACGTGCAACCGGAGCGTAGGTTTCGTCGTAGTCAATGCCTTCCTCTTGGTTATAGCCTTGAGCAACCAATCGGGCTTTGTTACGAGTCACTAACCCATCTTCATTAAGTTTGTTGCGAAACACCCATTTAGTTCCAATAATGGGGTGATAGCTAGGTTTTGGGACAAGTTCCCAAACCTTACTTCGCTCAAATTGATTTAGCTCCTCTTGCATAGCTATCATCCAAAATTCATCAAGAAAAGCATCATTAACATTTTTAGGCTCTATTTGAGAGATAAAAGCCACATTGGCACAAAGATCATGAGTGGCGGATCTTGTGCTAACACTTGAGGAGGGATCCCCAATAATAAGCTCCTTAGGATGATTGGTGACAAATCTCCATTCTCTTGGGAGATCCTTTGAAGGAGGCTCGAGAGGAGGAGACTCTTTAGATGGGGGTCACAACTTCATTGTTAGATGAAGAAGGACGATCCTCAATAGAGGAGTTCTCTAACCCAAACGAGATGTCATCAATATCCTCGGAAGAGGAGAATATAGAAGAGTTGAGTTCATTAAAAGAGACATTGATTGACTCTTCGACAACAAGACTTCTTTTGTTAAAAACACGAAAACCTTTACTATGAGTAGAGTATCCAAGAAATATTCCTTCATAGGCTTTTTTCTTCAAACTTGCCTAGGTTATCCTTGGTATTCAAAATAAAACAATTGCAACCAAAAACTTTGAAATATTCAATAGAAGGAATTTTGTTGAACCAAAGCTCATAAGGAGTCTTCTTAGTAATAGGTCTAATTAAGACTCTATTAATAACATGACACGCCGTATTAACGGCTTCCGCCCAAAAATATTGGGGGAGCTTATATTGGTTTAACATAACCCGGGCCATGTCGCCAAGGGTTCTATTCTTTCTCTCCACAACACTATTTTGTTGAGGAGTACGAGGACAAGCAAAATCATGTCCAAAACCATTTTTTTCACAAAATTTTTTGAAATCAACATTATCAAATTCTCCTCCATGATCACTCCTAATTTTGTTGATAGAAAAACCTTTCTCATTTTGAACACGTTTACAAAAAGCAACAAATTCACGAAAAGTATCACTTTTGCAAACAAGAAAAATAACCCAAGTAAATCTCGAAAAATCATCAACTAAAACAAAAGCATAAAGTTTGCCACCAAGGCTAGCTACTCTACTAGGCCCGAAAAGATCCATATGAATAAGTTGAAGGGGTCTAGTGGTACTCACAGAGTTGATGGATTTGAAGGATGACTTGGTCAACTTACTTTTCTCGCATTCTTCACATACCATATCCTTTTTGAAAGGGATACTAGAAAGTCCTCGTACAAGCTTCTTGGAGACGAGGCGAGAGATGGTATCCATGTTGGCGTGTCCAAGCCTCATGTGCCAAAGTCAACTCTCATCGTTCTTTGCAACTAGGCACCTGTCATTGTTAGTACCTTCAACAAGATAAAGAACATAAATATTATTTTCTCTAATGCCTTCATACACAATAGTTCCATTGGAGCTATCGGTAATGTAGCATTTGAGTTTAACAAACTTGATATCATAGCCATTATCGGTAAGATGGCTAATACTAAGGAGATTATGCTTGAGATTAGTAACAAGACATATATTATTAATACAAGGATAAGGAGGAGAACCGATATTACCATTTCCAATAATATAACCTTTAAGATTGTTACCGAAGGAGACGTGTCCTTCTTTCTTCATCGATAGCGTTGTAAAAAGTGAAGCATCACCGGTCATGTGCCGTGAACAACCGCTATCGAGAATCCACTTGCTTCTAGCATGAGAAGGATTCGTCACCTACAACATAAGTTGAAGATGAACATTTTGGTACCCATGATCTTATGGGTCCATGAGTGTTAGTCTTAGGAACCCACTTAAGAACTCTCATGTCAACTTGTTTTCTTGTATAACAAAAGTTTGAAGTGTGGCCGACCAAACCACAATAATTGCACATCAAAGAAGATTTAGAAGAAAAAGTGTGAGTGTTGTGCATATGTGAGTTTCTAGTGTGAGAAGTTCTACCATGAGTGTTATGATGATAGTAAAAAGCATGATGAGAGGTGTTCTTCTTAACAAAAGGTCCTTTTCTTGTGTTAGAAAAGGAGTTGTGGGTAGTGTTCATGTAATGGTTATGCCTAGCATTGTGATGAGTGTGAGGGTGTCTTGGAGCATGCATGTGAGTGGTATTCTTATTACCTAAATTCTTACTTCGTGTAAGAAGATCATTATACTTAATAGAAGTGGAATATTCTCTTCTATTAGCATCTTGACATTTGCGCATGGCAAATTCATAAGAGCTTCTCATGGATTGAATCTCATCATTCTTTTTCTTGATGGTGTAAAGAGATTCTTGAAATTTGAGTCGCAAAGACTCTATTTCATCCGTGTCGGAAATAGGAGATTTTCCCTTCACATCAATAATGATACTAGAGAGCCTCTCTACTTCAAGTTGAAGAGCCTCAACCTCCTTAAGAGATTTCTTGTATTTATTCCGAACACCTTTGTGTTCTTCATGTAACTCAAGAATGGCTTTCTCCAAATCATCATAGGTAAGAGTGTTTAAGGAAAAATCATCAAGTACCTCATCGGTTGCCATGAGACAGACGTTGGCATTGTGTTTGCACTCCTTGTCGTTGTCGGAGTCGCTCGCGTCGCTTTCACACCAAATGCTAGTGTTGGCGAACTTTCTGGAGGACGAGCTTCCCTTGCTAGGCTTCTCGTACTTGCTTGAGTCTTTTCGTATCATCGGACAATCCCTCTTGATGTGTCCGGGTCTTCTGCATTGATAGCACGCCGGGTCTTCTTCATTGTCCCGTCTAGAGCGGTTGGCCTTGTTGAACTTTAAGAACTTCCGGAAGTGCTTAGCTGTGAGAGCTATTTCTTTATCATCGTCCGACTCATTGTCGTCGGAGCTATCCTTGGAGTAGGACCTTGATGCTTTGAGAGCAAGAGTCTTCTCCTTTTCTTTAGTCTTCTCCTTCTCCTTCTCTTGAATGGAGGATTCCTCTTGGTCCTTCATGTCAAGCTCGTGAGTCATTAGCTTACCCATGAGGGTCTCTAGGTTCATGACGGTTAGATCGTTCCCCTCAATGATTGCGGTAGCTTTAGGACTCCAAGCTTTCGTCAATCCTCTAAGAATCTGCCTTATCTTTTCATGAGCGGGATATTCCTTTCCAAGAGAAGAGAGAGGGTTAATGATGTCACCAAAACGAGTAAACATGCTAGCAATAGATTCATCATGCTTCATTTTAAAAGACTCATATTCTTGCGTGAGTCTACTGATCTTGGATTCCTTCACTTGTGAAGTACCCTCGTGTGTGACTTCAAGTAACTTCCAAATCTTATTGGAAGTCTTGCAAGTAGAGATTCGGTTGAATTCACTACTGTCGAGAGCACAGTAAAGAGCATTCATTGCCTTGGCATCTCGACAAGCAAGCTTCTTCATGTTTTCAGCAAGTGTTTCCCGAAGGTGTCAGAAGCAATATCCTCAATAGCTCTAGAAGGAGTAGGAAGGCCATTTATCACGCAATCCCATAAATCGAAATCTATGGACTTTAGATAAATGCCCATCCTAATCTTCCAGTAGTTATAGTTGGTACCATCAAATAGGGGAGGCCTATTTGTGGAGTGTCCCTCATTGTGAAACGTGTTGATGCTAGGGTTAGAGGCCATGGATCACTCAAGGGTGTAAATCCAAATCAAGAGAACGAAGCTCTGATACCAATTGTAGAACCCTAGAGGGGGGGTGAATAGGGTAATTAAAAAATAACTACAACAATTGATGCAATAAGGACAATTGAAAGTAAAGAGTTGAAAGATCAAGCGCAAACGCAAGGATGTATCCTGGTATCCTCTTTTGAGGCAGTCCAGTCCCGGAACTCTCTCCGGCTTTAATCCACTATTTAACCAAATAGTACACACGAGTTTGGATCCGAAGAACTCGCCAACTTCAACACGAGTTTGGATCCGAAGACTCGCCAACTTCTACACACGAGTTTTCATACGAAGGCTCGCCAACTTCAAACAAAAGAGAATGAGAACTTGTTGATCTTCTAACACGTGAAGATCGAAATGTACAACTCTTTAATATTCTAGCACTTTTGGGAGAGGATGACAATGAAAAGCTTGGAAGAGTATTAATGGTGGAGCTCTTGGTTGTTGGAAAATTTATGGAAGAGTTGGTGAGAAAGCTCAAGAGAGAGAGAGCTTTCTTTTATAAGAGAACCAAGAGTTGGTGGCATTTAATGCTCTGAATACAGACAGACCGGCATGCCGTCGGTATGCAGCGGCATACCGTCGGTATACCGGCCAAATAGTAACGGTCATATTAATGACCGTTTGAGAGCATTAAATGCGGCCATTAATGCTAGTCAGAGCAATTCGAAAACCAAATATTTGAAACTCGGTATACCGCCGGTATGCCGGAGCATGCCGCCGGTATGCCGACAATTCGTCACAGCAAGTTTTGAGTTGCTAAAAACGGTATACCGCCGGTATGCCGGAGCATGCCGTCGGTATGCCGACAATTTGTCACAATAACTTTTGGGTTGCTAAAAATGGTATACCGTCGGTATGCCGACATTTTGTCCCAGCAACTTTCTGGACAAGAAAAGCGGTATACCGCCGGTATGCCGAAGCATGCCGCCGGTATGCCGACTATTTGTCACAGCAACTTTCTGTATGCCAAAAACGGTATACCGCCGGTATGCCGGAGCATACCGCCGGTATGCCGCTCTGTAGCTATTTGATTTTTGACTTATTCTTTTTACTGTCATCCGTCCTTAGGTGTTTACAGATATACCTAGACCAGTACAGACTCGAAGACTCTAAGCAGGAGGACGCCGTCTTATGCAGGGAACGCCGGTAACTGCTACAGTCTTCAAGGAAGAAGGAGAATGCTCTTGAACGGAAGAACTCCATGTAGTAGATCTTCTGAGAATATTTGAATCAGAAGAACAGAAGACTAAACTACGAAGATGCTGTTAATTACTCAAAATAAAATGTGCCAACATGTTGTTGCTGTTGGGCTGCCGTCTGGCGTTGCTGGGTCTCCAATAACCCTCTAATAATCTATAATAGTGCCGACGCATCTAGTGCTACTGGTACTACCGGCATCACTGGAGGTACGGGATCCTCTGGCCTCTGTAGCTCAACTGGCTCATGCTCGGTAACATTCTCGATGGGAATCTGTCCAGGTAGAGGGGCTACCCCTTGTTGATCTCCAACTGGTCCCTGATCTACTGGATTCTCTCCCATGCCGGCTCCTCCAATAGCCGAGAATGATGTGACCCTAAAGGAAAGGATACAAGGTATCAAAAGACAGGACGAAAAAGAATCGAGGATGATAATCATGTTAACAATCAAGGTGGGAGAAAGAGAAGATGAATCAGGAGATCAAGGGGAACATGTTTTGATTGAGACTCCTATAATCGTAACACCCCACAAGTCTGAAAAACAAACCTGCATGGGCCACCACTAAAACCTTGTCACGCCCCAGTACCGGAATACTGAGACGGACTAGGCCAGCTACACCGTATGAGGTATATAAACATCATACGGCGATCGTGGCTGTCAAGAGACTAGGGGGTGCATGCTACAATCAGGTCTCCTATGGTCCCACAGAGCATCTATGTCTCAATCAATCAAAACAAGAGCAGTAAATAATGATCATATAAGATAAAGCAGTAAGGCGTCCCCGACGCTTCATCAGAATGATTCATGAGTCTAGCTATACAAAATGATAAGCTAGTTTCGAGAGTCAATAGTACATAACTATAGTCAGCTGCAGTCTGATTTAATTACAATTATGCAAAGGAAACTAGTGTCCAGAACTGCCGGCTAAACAAGTGCCGGTGGCTAAACGCCAAGTATAAAATAGAAGATATCAGAGCGGTGAAGAAGAAACCCACTCATGGTCCCTGGCGCCCATACTCCTGGTGTGCACCATTGTTCAGGTGGAAGGCTGGATCCTCTGGAGCTGCTACGAGATCTGGCCAAACAAAACCAGCGGGGTCAGGCCCCGAATAGCAAGTACCACAAGGGAGCACAAAAGAGTGAGATAAATCCAATGAGTTAAATAAGACCTGATTCACGAGTTATAGGCTTATACCATATCATCGAGACAATACGACACCCTTACAACCAAATAAGGACAAACGGTGCCAATATCGTGTCGAGATAAAATATATCCTATAACCATGGGCAGGTAAAAATGGCTTCTGATCGCGACTTTGGTCCATAGCCTATCGCAGCACAATAGTCCAACCAAACAAGGACATGGGTTAGACCACGCACCATGATAGTCCATGTTCCTCGGTAGCTAACAGAAGAAAAATATATCACAAACAAGTCAGCTTACAAGCGGCCAATCAATCCTACGGCTTTCTATGATTTGTCTGGATTATCCCAGTAATGCATATATAGGAATCCTCAGATCGTGTCAACCCAGCAGGGCTAGCCAAACCATATAATATACATATACACATAGCACTTTGATTATGTACCGGTCTCCCGTAAGGCCACCGTGCTAAAACATATAACACATAGCGCGTAGGAATCGGATATAGTCATCCACTATAGGCGGATGAAACTGTATCCGTGGCGGCCAACCCGATACGTCATGACAGGACCTGGGGTGGCCAGTATGGCACGATCTCGGGATTCTTCCCACCCAATGCATCTACCAATTTGAGTTTCTTAGATTAACCCTATCTTGATATGGAATTACATGTCGTGGTCACATGGTCATCCTCCTATATGTCGTACCATAGTACGTGTACCCTAAGTATGAATCCACATCGGCTCAATCTAGATCCATGCTTAGTGTAATGCTTCAAACAACATACCACGATACTATTACTGACCAATTACCATGACTGTGCTGGAAGGTACACATGTATTGACATATAACACGAATGATCACTTAGCATGTAGAGTCACACCTCAGTGCACTCATTAAATGGTACCGCAGTGCATACTAATATTTTATCTCAATATACACTTAGAACATGTACCAGCACGTATACAGGTAATCAGGTCGGGAACATGGTCAAGTCAGGAAGTCGCATGGACCCCTCGTGACATAAAAAGTCACATATAAATTCTGGTTAAAGTGAGACATGAAGATCCTTGAAGCCAAGACAAAGATCTACAACTTTCATGTTGGAAGTTTAGAAAAATTCTGGCCACAAATCAGTCAAAAAGAGCATCAAACAATCAAAATCAGCCAAAAATCAGCCTTATGCGGCTCAAAATTTCTTATGCGGCCAGAAATGGTCGTGCGGCCCAAAAATGCTCATGCGGCCAGAAATGGTCATGCGGCCAGAAATGGTCATGCGGCCAGAAATGGTCATGCGGCCCAAAAATGCTCATGCGGCCAAAAATGGTCATGCGACCCAAAAATGCTCATACGGGCAGAAATGGTCATGCGGCCAGAAATGGTCATGCGGCCAGAAATTCTTATGCGGCTCAAAAATGCTCATGCGGCCAGAAATGGTCATGCGGCCCAAAAATGCTCATGCGGCCAGAAATGGTCATGCGGCCAGAAATGGTCATGCGGCCCAAAAATGCTCATGCGACCAGAAATGGTCATGCGGCCCAAAAATGCTCATGCGGCCAGAAATGGTCATGCGGCCAGAAATTTTTATGCGGCTCAAAAATGCTCATGCGGCCAGGAATTCTTATGTGGCCAGACACTATTTATCGTCCCTGCCAGAATCAGGACAGATGAACATAGAAGTTTGACCAAAATTGTTTTGGCCATAACTTCCTCAAATCAAGTCGAAATCTAACTTTTCAAAGGTCAAAATTGGATAGAATTGAATTTCCTACAACATAGGACCATTAGTTTTCGAAAACAACCAAATTTGATAGATCAAAACCATGGAAACCCATAGAACCCTAGTTTTAGAAACTTAGATCTACACCAAACTAGCCATTAAAATCAAAAACTCCAAGAACTAAATTTGTAGAGAATGAAGAGAAGAACAATATAGACAAATAATATTAAAGAAAAATCAAAAAAATGAAAATGCAATAATCTCTCTATTTGGTGCAAGACGTACTTGCCTATTGGTTGGGAGGAAAAAAAATAAAAAGAGTGAATGAGGAGAGAGAGTGAGGAAGAGAATATATATAGGGGTTGGGTTGACTCAAAGAAACCCTAAGCTTAAGCATGCTCTTAATCACATGACTAATGACATGTTAAATGCTACATGATACAACTAATTAAATTAATTAAATAAAAATTCTAACCACAACACGGTTCAGAAATCCTGTCATCGAAATAGTGAACCACGCCTACAACCAAACAAGGACAAGGGGTGGCACACTAATCCGCGACGAGATACTGTTCCATGCCATGGCCAGTTACAAATACAGGATAAATGCAATAAAGATACAGGTGCCAGATACCATATACATGAAAAATCAAAAATTTACGTATTCCGGAAACGGGGAGTGACACCTTCATTGCCTTGCCTATGGAGATGGTTTGGGTATATGCATCCTTATTTAATATCCTTTCTTTTCTCGTTTTGTTTTAGTCCTCAAGTTCAGTTCTTTTAGGTTGTGTTTAGTTTTGCCCTCTTCATTAAGGGCCAGTCTTGCATTCACATTTTGGGGTTTCAGTCCTATCTAAATATATGTGTGTATGTAGGTATATATATGCAACATTTTGGTTTGTATATATAGTGTATACAATGTATGGGATACATATAATTGCATGAGATATGTATTTATATAGGTAATATATAGATGTATTTTTATATAGATTTGAGGTATATATATATATATATTTTGACTTGTATGAATATCTATGTATAATACTTTTGAATTGTATACATACTTATATACATATTGATTGTATATATATACACTATCTAAATTGTATTGATATATGGTGTTGGTAGAGTATTGGTATAAGCTTGGCTAGACCTAGATTAGACTAGTTGACCATTATCCAAGGTTTGACCCATAGTGGTTTATGAGTGGACTTGACCTATAAATCGACACACTAGGCCTATTTAGACTTGTAGACCATAGTTTGACTCTTAGTTGACCACGGTTTGACTTAGTGGAATAGGAGTTGACCAGTTAACCAAAAGTCAACTGTAAGTCAACCCTTGACCCAGTGTGACCTAGTTGACTTTGTTTGACTTCCTTTGACTTAGTTTGATTTGGTTTGACTTTCTTTGACCTAGTTTGACCTAGGCAGTTGACCAAGAGTTGACTTTGACCTAGGTTGACTTAGAATCATGTAGTTTGTATTGCAGATTTTTATTATTTCAATTTGAGTACTTAAATAAACTGTTTTACTCTAAATAGGACTCTGTGACACCAGTTCGGACATCTATTCATATCAGTTATACAGGATGACAGGCGAGTACATTCTCCGATCGTTTCATACTTGTCAGGACTTATATTCTTGCTCTAGATTACTTTACTTGATACTGGCACGATTGTTATCACGGATTGGTACTATATGGATCTTCTCTTACGATGTTATCTCCATTGTGTTCAACAGACACATATTGTGATGTGTGTTTCACGAACATATTGTATTTATTGTACACCCCTATTCATGTATACTCATTGTGCTTCTTGTACTCTCATGATCACATGAGCTTCATGGAGAACTATTATACAAGGTAGCGTAACTGGATTGGATCCTTGTGTATTGATTGGGAAGGGTGAGTAGGAAATGGTTATGTAACCAAATCCCATCTTGTACAACCATTATATATGTCCATTGTACACTCACGTATGATGGAGTTACCCATTGTTATTGTATAACATAACCCGTTTACATAACCATATTGTGCTCTAAATCACTAGTACTTGCAGTTTTACTTATCCTGTATATATTTTCAGTTATAAATTATCTCTCGTTTTTATGTACATCTTCTTACAGTTCATGTATCTTACTCTTTTATATGCTTTATATTTTCCAACATGATATGAACTGCGTGAGATGTATTGTGCTCGCTCCTGTCCTGACTAGACTTGTTAAAAATATTACAGATGATAATGGTGACTGCCCTACCTTCTATGGGGCACATGAGGGTGACCTTCAGGAGCCCGAGGAGCATCTAGCTCAGTAGAGGGTGCCTAGTCTAGTCTAGTATTTATAGTTTTCAGTTTGTATCGGATTGTTCCGATTGTTAGTCGAGACTTAGTTATATTTCAGGACTTGTATTTATTTGTGTTGAACATCTATTTTGTGTGGTGTGATAACTCTATTTATATTCAGTTTCTTCCTTTTATCTGATTCCATATCGTGCTCTTTCTTCCCTAGACTTGTGATTGAGATATAGAGTTGAGATATTATATTATACCTCCGTGCGAAGATGATATGTTTATATCATATTGATGTTAGATGTTAGATGTTAGATGTTATAGACGAACTATACAACGTTCTACCACCGACACTGCGGCGTAGGCTGGACGTACCCACGTTCTCGTACCCTTTCTCAGGGTGCGGGTCGTGACACACACACACACACACACATATAATTTGATCGCTGCTTTATAAGAATGAATACTAAAATAAACCACCATCCCACAATTTTTATCGCGTCCCACAATTTTTTGCAAAAAAAATGTTTTATCTCGGAGGTAAGGATATAACCTCCTTGGCTAGGCAGATGATCTCGAGATCGAATCGCGGGGGAGGCGTGGACAGTGGGCCCAAAATACATGCAATGCAGCGTGCACAAGTCCCGTGCTTTATGCCGGGCATCTCAAAAATACACACACACACACATATAATATATATATATATATATATATATATATATATATATATATATATATATATATATATATATATATATATATTTGAAATAAGGGTGAATTTATTCCTCGCACATAGCGGAAAAGGTATTAAAGTACAACATCACAACTTACCATGCCCCAAAATACTATTATGGGGCCATTACAGATACATCGAATTCTATATTATGTAGAATTCTAATAGGGGGGTAGTCAAGCCCTCAAAGATACGTCGGTTCCTCTCCTTCCAGATGTGCCAAACAGACGCAGCAAGACGAACTCTGGCTCTTCTAGCCCACCCCGGATCCCGTCCTCTGTAACCTCGGATCCAACTGAGGATGCTCCGGATGTCCCGGTCCATCCCCACTCCTCCTCGCAGCTGCGCACACTGCTCAGTCCAAATGTGCCATGACACCGGGCAACCAAAGAATAGATGCCCCATAGATTCATCTTCATCATTATATAGCACACATTTGGCATCCGGAATCTGCATCCCAAACCGGATAGGTCTGTCTCTCGTCATCAATCTACCATGAAGAAGGCAATAAGCACAAAGTTGCATTTTCCGTGCAACGCCCTTGCCCCAAATGAAGTCCACCTCCTCAGCCTGGTCGTGGTGGATCCGAACCAAATCATAGCAGCTACGAAAGCAGAATTGACCTGACCCGTCCCCCGTACCTGGGCCGGCCCAGCTCCATGAATCCTCCGTCTGGCTAGCGTCAATAGGAATAGTGTGAATCTCTGCCGCAAGCTGAGCAGTAAATGGATAACCCTCTGGCCTCCAACCTCCGTCTCTAATGATCCGGCTGCATGTGAGCCCTCTACCCGCTTCCCTGTCACGCCCCGCTCCCGTAGGAGCGATCGTCCTCGCTAAGGCGTGATGCCGCACGAGCCTAGATTGCGCTCGTGCAAGACGGGTTCCATAACGGCCGATTACAGCGGCTGCGACGGGGTCGTCGCACAGAAGTCCCAAGCAGAGACATTGAACACGCAACGGAAATTTAGAACGAACACAAGTTATTCAAGAAGCTCTTTTATTGATATTGAAACAACGGTTACATTGGGGGCACAAGGCCAAGATTACAATCACTCAAATACACTCGTCTCACATTATAAATCGCTCAGCACTCTCTCATCTCTCGATACATATTGTCGATCCAGCGGAAGCTTCGGAAGGCGATGTCCATACATTATGTCCCGTATAAGTCTTCGAATCCATGCGGCCGCACGCTTCGAATCGCCAAGGAACTCTGTGCCTCGACGCATCCAAGCGAGCTCCGCGCCACGAACTTCTACCTGTGCCTGCATATGGAAACTGTGTGGGTGTCAGTACCACTGTACTGGTGGAGTGAGCTCCTCGCCCACCCATACAAAACTGACACGTTTATTTTACTTTGTGCAATACAAGCCCCCCTTTTACGATTGTCTTTCTAGTCTTGCCTTAGGATCGATTTTAGGACCGACGCTCGGCCTATTTAGTGTCTTTAGACCATCTTCGTGCCTTGCACTAATAACGTACCCATACTTTGCCTCTAGACCTTTCTCGTGTTTACATTGTCAACGTACCGACTCATACTTGTCTTTCGTACCATACTCTTGGACGTAACGACTAGGTCGTGTCAAATACTTGCCCGAGCCTCAAACATCGAGGTCGTGCCTCGCAGCGTAACCTGACTATCCAAACTCGCCTTACGGCCCTTCCAGACTTAACTCGATTACGTATAACCCAACTTGTGGAACCGTTGTTGAGAAATCAAGTACGACGCCTATCTCGTGCCGAAGCACGTGTCTTTACGTATAACCGAATCGTAGGCTTTATAACACTTTGGTGCAACCGAGCACATATTTCACAACACAACGCATACCGTGCTTACGCTTCCTTTGTTACGACCGACACCGTGCATGCGGATTCGCCGCTTAGCACGCCAATTATCTATATGAAAGGCCACTGGCATGACAAGCCATCGCGGACATAGCTCGGGTAGACGGCGGGTCCTTCGATGCAAGGTAGCTAGCCCCATGGAAAGCTCCCGACTACCCATGCAATAAAAGTATGCGTTGCTATAACGTCTACCCCCTAGGATGACTGGGCCCGGTGCCCCGGCGTATAACCAGTCTAGGCAGAAATCCTTATCGACAAGGTGTCCAATGACCACGCACCTACGAGACATCTAAACTCACGTAAATGTATGGCCTACTTGTTGGTACGACCGAAACTATACTTAGCAACTCGTGTACTGAATCACACTTGGCATAACGTACCTCGGGACCGCGAGACTCCCAACCGAGGGACCGCCTCGAACTTCTTAACGTGGATAGGAACGCGAGACTCCCAACCGAGGGACCGCCTCGAATACTCAACGTGGATAGGAACGCGAGACTCCCAACCGAGGGACCGCCTCGAATACTCAACGTGGATAGGAACGTGAGACTCCCAACCGAGGGACCACCTCGAATGCTTTGAACTCGAGGGAACGACTACTACGTAGCCTTCCAATTTAACTTGAACAAAAACGTATTCCTTAAGTGCCATGGACTGTGGCTAACTTTACATCGTGCCAACCGTGGCTCGTGCCTTTAACTGAATTACGTCTTACGCGACACTATCACCCGAGTCAATGTTATACGACGGCCCGTGAGATCGTGGGACTATTTGACTTGACAACCGCAGAACGAGCGGGACGGCACTTAGAATGACTTAGGTCGATCGGCATAACTTTGCCTAACTTACTCAAGCCTACAACTTAACCCGAGGGACGAGCAAGGGACGAGCCAAGGCTATGCCAAGCCTTGTGCAGTGGAAACGTGCATGCTTTATCGAGCATTTATGCGGGCGACGCCTATGACTTAGGCTATCTCATCGTTTGTGTCGAATACCAACTTTCCTTCTCCCAAGCCACGGGACGAAGGACCGAGTGTCATTTAAAAGCACGCTGAGCCGACTTCTATTGAGACCGTGGGACCATTTTCCATGTTCTAAGACATTCCGACGGGTCGGGATTACTTCCTTAGCTATGTGCGTTCGTAGCTTTTATATTAGCCTACTTGTGCAAGTTGAAAACAGACGAATTATTAAGTGAAGGCTGAGATGAGGCAAGTTCACCGAAACTACCCCACCTGAGCGATGTCTCCGAGTCGCCGTTGTAAGGCCAAGTCCGAACGCCGTCGGCGTTTTGATTCCTCCGATTGACTTTGCGGGACGGGGCACTACAACATACACCACTCAGAACAAGTCTCGTCCTCGAGACTTTTCTGAAGGCAAGCCATCCTACATTTCTATGGCTAAGACTCAATCGTACACATTTTGCCTACGCGTTTCTTCGATTCGGAGCCACGCTCATGCTATCGCTAACTTAGTCGTAAGGCATACTAATCGATCAACCAACATTCGAACTCATTTTAAATTAATGATCGCATTACCATCAACATTTCTTCGAAACTCACGATTCAAAATCCTCGATACTTTCCCGTTCCTCAAGTCTCACTTGATTCAACGTATCACTTAGTTGGATCTTGCACATATTCCAGGCGTCCCTAAAATACATGTATTTTAGCCAAGCCTCGTGATAGAGAATCCGCCATCACCACTCGAGTCGGATCGTGCACATATTCGGACGTCTCTGATATACGTGCATGTCAGCCAAGACTCACGAGTGGTGCCTCCGTAATTGCTATCGCTTCGCGTTCGAACGTCTGTCTACCCGCTAGGCTATGTCTTTTTGTCAGTACTGGAATCATAGTTCCCAAACAACGATATCAACACTGACCCTATCCTAAGGTCAAACCAAATCGTTGGTACGGGGTTTTCTACCCAAGCTCGCATCGCTCCAATTTCTAAACATCGAGCATCGATTTCCTACACACATCCCAATGTTCATCGCATGGGGTCCGAGTCGTTCAGTAAGGCCATTCTATGATAAATTGCGTTTCAACCGATTTCCTCGATAAGAACGTATCGCTCGCTCGTTTTTCTTTTCAAGCCATTTCGTATAGTCTATCTCTTTTGAACACGTTCGACATAATCCGCCTATCAATCGTTCCACGTCAAGCACGCTACGACACATTTCCTCTCTAAACCGTAACTCATATTCCACGTTTCCGAAATCATCTATTCCAATTCACGTAATCGATCACAAGGTCGTCTGACTTAACAGTATGCCATGCTCCGATCTCACGCGAGTTCAATCATCCACGGTGGGCACGAATCACCATGCACGCTCCCGCGAGATAATCATTCTTATCGGGACGTAACTCTTGCTTTGGGTCAAGACTAGTTCATTCACGATGCGCGGATTGGACCTACTCAATCCTGAAGTTTCATTCAATCACCAATCGCAAGGTCTAACATCCTCGAATTTTGCCTTCGCATCAAACCGACAAGTCGGGACAATCAAAGTTGTCGCGTCCTGATTTTCGGAGTTCGATTATTCCCGCGACATGAATCACCATGTCAGCGCTCACACGGAATGATCGTCCCAAATCCGACGCAACGCATGTGCGAGGCTGGAGTTGCGCTCGCACAAGACAAGACCGTCGACGTTGTGGTTATCCGCATAATCATTAAGATACGATCACTTTCCTCCAACATTCGTTTCAACCAAAGTCCTAAGTATTGCATCCAACCGAATAATAGCACTAGCACGATCGTTATTCACCGAGTCCGAGTACCTCCGAGTTATTGCATATCATCTTTGATACGCCTCAATACCATCGACGATATACGTAACCTGACGATCTTCGTTTGCAACGAATTCTGAGTCGTACGAATGATGCTATCGTCCGACTGGATAATCTCCTCGAACCGTTCACCACATCAATTTCTTCAACCCAATTCACGTATCGTTTATCCGTCTATCTTAAGTCATCGACTAACGTATTTCCTCAATTCGCATCATTCCTTCCTAACTCAAACCATCGAGCAACATCGATTTCAATCCTCAGAGTCGTTTGCGTAACTTCAAATTTCAACTTTTCATGCACGCTATCTACCTGCCGTGCTAACTTTTCGTATACGATCCGTATCGATTTCCTTCAATCCGATTTCACCTCCTAAATCGTTTTCGCGTTTCATACTCGTGCAATCCTCAATCTTTCACTCGAATGATTTCCAAGACGGACCATACACCACTCGGGATTCGAGTCATCTAATCTAGACCAAATCACGTTCGCGTTATTCGCTAAGACATGTTTTGGATTCGTTCGACGAATCCCTAGCGTAATCGTTCACGTCGCATCGACGCACAAAGTCGTTCGTACTATTCCTCAAAATCCAGAACAATCTTCCGTGTACGCCTAAGCGTTAGTTTTGATAACGTTCATATCGATATACACTCTAAGTGTAGCTTTGTTCCTGATCGAGCGATACTTGATATCACTCGCAATTCGTTTGCACCAAAGGTCGAGGTGCGCGACACGCGACGCAACTTAGCCAAAAGGCCGTGCGCATGGCTATCCCGTACGGACTTTACTCCGAGTTTTCATGCTCATTTTCTAACGTCGACGTAGGACTCGTTAGGCACGCATGTAACTTACTAACTTTAGCACGTATCTTCTATCAACTCAATGTCGGCACCGTTCGGCCCAAAGGCCGCCACCTATCGATGCGTTTGATTGAACGCTTGTACGAGCTTTCGAAAATATTAGACTTATTGTATGGACATGCCGAGGGACGTTTGAGAGAGAGCGTACCAACGATATCACGTTGCGGAAGCACAATTCAGAGTTTGCGAAACAACGGAGTTAAAGAATTCAATCGGTAGTCCAAGGACGTAAAGCCGTGCTCTGATACCATTATGTCACGCCCCGCTCCCGTAGGAGCGATCGTCCTCGCTAAGGCGTGATGCCGCACGAGCCTAGATTGCGCTCGTGCAAGGCGGGTTCCATAACGGCCGATTACAGCGGCTGCGACGGGATCGTCGCACAGAAGTCCCAAGCAGAGACATTGAACACGCAGCGGAAATTTAGAACGAACACAAGTTATTCAAGAAGCTCTTTTATTGATATTGAAACAACGGTTACATTGGGGGCACAAGGCCAAGATTACAATCACTCAAATACACTCGTCTCACATTACAAATCGCTCAGCACTCTCTCATCTCTCGATACATATTGTCGATCCAGCGGAAGCTTCGGAAGGCGATGTCCATACATTATGTCCCGTATAAGTCTTCGAATCCATGCGACCACACGCTTCGAATCGCCAAGGAACTCCGTGCCTCGACGCATCCAAGCGAGCTCCGCGCCACGAGCTTCTACCTGTGCCTGCACATAGAAACTGTATGGGTGTCAGTACCACTGTACTGGTGGAGTGAGCTCCTCGCCCACCCATACAAAACTGACACGTTTATTTTACTTTGTGCAATACAAGCCCCCCTTTTTACGATTGTCTTTCTAGTCTTGCCTTAGGATCGATTTTAGGACCGACGCTCGGCCTATTTAGTGTCTTTAGACCATCTTCGTGCCTTACACTAATAACGTACCCATACTTTGCCTCTAGACCTTTCTCGTGTTTACATTGTCAACGTACCGACTCATACTTGTCTTTCGTACCATACTCTTGGACGTAACGACTAGGTCGTGTCAAATACTTGCCCGAGCCTCAAACATCGAGGTCGTGCCTCGCAGCGTAACCTGACTATCCAAACTCGCCTTACGGCCCTTCCAGACTTAACTCGATTACGTATAACCCAACTTGTGGAACCGTTGTTGAGAAATCAAGTACGACGCCTATCTCGTGCCGAAGCACGTGTCTTTACGTATAACCGAATCGTAGGCTTTATAACACTTTGGTGCAACCGAGCACACATTTCACAACACAACGCATACCGTGCTTACGCTTCCTTTGTTACGACCGACACCGTGCATGCGGATTCGCCGCTTAGCACGCCAATTATCTATATGAAAGGCTACTGGCATGACAAGCCATCGCGGACATAGCTCGGGTAGACGGCGGGTCCTTCGATGCAAGGTAGCTAGCCCCATGGAAAGCCCCCGACTACCCACGCAATAAAAGCATGCATTGCTATAACGTCTACCCCCTAGGATGACTGGGCCCGGTGCCCCGGCGTATAACCAGTCTAGGCAGAAATCCTTGTCGACAAGGTGTCCAATGACCACGCACCTACGAGACATCTAAACTCACGTAAATACATGGCCTACTTGTTGGTACGACCGAAACTATACTTAGCAACTCATGCACTGAATCACACTTGGCATAACATGCCTCGGGACCGCGAGACTCCCAACCGAGGGACCGCCTCGAACTTCTTAACGTGGATAGGAACGCGAGACTCCCAACCGAGGGACCGCCTCGAATACTCAACGTGGATAGGAACGCGAGACTCCCAACCGAGGGACCGCCTCGAATACTTAACGTGGATAGGAACGCGAGACTCCCAACCGAGGGACCGCCTCGAATACTCAACGTGGATAGGAACGCGAGACTCCCAACCGAGGGACCGCCTCGAATGCTTTGAACTCGAGGGAACGACTACTACGTAGCCTTCCAATTTAACTTGAACAAAAACGTGTTCCTCAAGTGCCATAGACTGTGGCTAACTTTACATCGTGCCAACCGTGGCTCGTGCCTTTAACTGAATTACGTCTTACGCGACACTATCACCCGAGTCAATGTTATACGACGGCCCGTGAGATCGTGGGACTATTTGACTTGACAACCGCAGAACGAGCGGGACGACACTTAGAATGACTTAGGTCGATCGGCATAACTTTGCCTAACTTACTCAAGCCTACAACTTAACCCGAGGGACGAGCAAGGGACGAGCCAAGGCTATGCCAAGCCTTGCGCAGTGGAAACGTGCATGCTTTATCGAACATTTATGCGGGCGACGCCTATGACTTAGGCTATCTCATCGTTTGTGTCGAATACCAACTTTCCTTCTCCCAAGCCACGGGACGAAGGACCGAGTGTCATTTAAAAGCACGCTGAGCCGACTTCTATTGAGACCGTGGGACCATTTTCCATGTTCTAAGACATTCCGACGGGTCGGGATTACTCCCTTAGCTATGTGCGTTCGTAGCTTTTATATTAGCCTACTTGTGCAAGTTGAAAACAGACGAATTATTAAGTGAAGGCTGAGATGAGGCAAGTTCACCGAAACTACCCCACCTGAGCGATGTCTCCGAGTCGCCGTTGTAAGGCCAAGTCCGAACGCCGTCGGCGTTTTGATTCCTCCGATTGACTTTGCGGGACGGGGCACTACATTCCCTGTCCAGCTGCCCTCCCAATATCTCGAGCAGGGATCTGGAACCCAACCAAGGACTAGCCAAAGGTCGATAGTCGTCCCATCCTTCATGCGCCTGCAGATAGCGGCCTGGAGCACCGGTCTACATCTCAGGATAGCCTTAAACGTGACCGAAAAATTATTGTCTATCCTGCAGGCCCAGAAGTTGGTCCTCCGTATGTATCTGCTAGCCATCCAGTCCGCCCAGAGCGACCCCCTTTGATGAATTTCCAGGCCATCTTCACACAAGCTGCCTTCCTAACCGCATGAAGAGGCCTCAACCCAACACCTCCTTCCTCCCGAGGCCGACAGAGCTGATCCCAGGATATCGCATGTATCCCTCCCCTCCATATGAAGTTAGCACAAATAGCCTCCACCTTCCGAATAGTAGCAGTGGGGATCTGGATAGACTGGAGCCAGAACATAGTGATGCCAGCAATGACCGATCGCACCAACTCAATCCGTCCCCCAAATGAAAGCCCCGCCGCTTGCCAGCCCTCCACTCTCATCTGAGCAAAGTCCACCAGGCTGTGGCAATCCTGCTCTCGGGCATAGTTGACAGTCAGCGGGACCCCCAGGTATTTCACTGGGAGCTCGCCTCTGTCCACACCTAAAGCGAAAGCTCTCTCCTCCTGAAGTGTACACCGGAAGCTGAAGTAGACTCTGCTCTTCTTCCGGTTTAACTGGAGCCCAGAAAGTCGCCCGAACTCCTCCATAATGTCGGAGAGCGCTCTCATACCCTTCATGGAAGGCTGGAGTAGCACCAATAAATTATCAGCATAAATTAAATGAGAAACAGCAGGACTCACCAATCGGAAGAGGGGAACAATCCTTCTGCTATGCACTGCTATATCCATCATACTTGTGAAGTACTCCATCACCAATGTAAAGAGATACGGGAAGAGGGGGTCGCCCTGCCGCAGCCCCCTGTTGCTACTGAAGTAGCCATGTGGCGTGCCCTAGATGAGGACAGAGAAGGTAGGAGAGCAGATGCACTCTCTCACCCTCGCAACCCACCTCTCGTCAAACCCTATGGCAAGCATCAAATGGCACAGAAAGTCCCGGTTGACCGTGTCATATGCTTTTCGAAGGTCAAGCTTCACACACGCCTTCATCCCCCCCGGTTTGCTAAACTCCCGCACCATCTCGTGAGCTAGCAGGCTGTGCTCCGCTATCGACCGGCCCTTGATGAACGCTGCTTGGTTCTGGGACACTAAACCCTGCATAATCCCCTCCATGCGCCTGCACATAAGATGAGTGATAATCTTGTAAAGAAAATTACAGCACGCAATGGGTCTAAAATCAGCCAGCGAGGTCGCTCCTTCCTTCTTGGGAACCAGAGTCAAGAATGTATGGTTTATCTCCTTCAGGAGCCGGCCCTCCACAAAGAACTCCTATACCGCAGCCAGCACAGGTGCCTTAAGCACACCCCAGTGTCGCTTAAAGAACCCAGAAGAGAAGCCATCAGGCCCAGGCGCTTTGTTGGGATTAGCCTTCATCACAATATCTTCCACCTCCTCCATCCTCACCGAAGCCAAAAGAAGACTGTTCCCATGCCGGGACACCAGTCTCTTCGTAACCAGGGCCGAAAACGTGCTGGGGTAGTCCGTCTGCTGATATAAGTCGGTGTAGAATCTGACGGCCTTCTCCTGAATCTCCACCGGGTCTCCAACAAGGCGACCCTCAGCATTCAGAAGTCTGGGGATGCTATTCCGGTGCTGGCGGGTGCGGATCACATCATAAAAGAATTTGGTGCAGCGGTCACCATCTTTGAGCCAGGAGCATTTCGCCCTCTGAGCCGCACTGATCTCCTCCTGCAGTCTCATGGTGCTAACCTCCTCAATCAGGGTCTTCTCCTTGGCCGCCAGATCCCCATTCATAATGTCAGATTGGAGGGCCACCTGAGTGTCCCGAAGCTCTTCTTCTTTCTCAGCCAGGGAGGTCCGCGGCCTCGTCTTCACCCACCCCCTAATAGCCCGCTTGAGCTGCTTGAGCTTGTGAACCATGCGGAATTGGGCCGTGCCATCCCGGAAGTGCGGCATCTCTCTCATAACAACCTTCTCATATCCTGGTGAAAGGTACTAGCTGTTGTTATACCGAAACGGCCTCACCCGTAAAGTGGGTCTCTCACATAGGCCCATCCGGATAGGAGAATGATCGCTAGTACCCGCTGCCAGACCTTCCGCCACCGAGTTCGGAAAACACCTGAACCACTCGCTATTGCCCAAGGCCCGATCCAGCTGACATGCAATACGATTCTGAGTAGCCTTGTTGTGCCAGGTCCAAATATGTCCAGCGCGCTCCAGCCCCCGCATACCTGACACAAGAAGACACCTCTGGAAGTCGTATAATATCGAGTCCGGTACAGGCCGGCCCCCGACCTTCTCTTGACGAAGCAACATAGCATTGAAGTCCCCCATGATGAGTAGAGGGAGATGCATGTTGTCCGCCATACGACCCATAAGCACAATGTCCTCCCAAAGAGCCGCCCGGAGCCTCCGGTCGTTGTGCCCATATACAGCACCCAGGATGAATCTGAACCCACCTTTATTCTCAAAAGTAACTCCTATGAGCTGCTCAGACTTATGAATCTGGACCCCCACCCAGCTACCTGTATTCCACCTAACCCAGATCCTTGCCATACCGCAAAGATCTAAGTTATGAATGTGACCCCAGGCTGCCGGAGTCCGACGTGAAAGCATAGCGGCCCCTCGAATCTTCGTCTCCAGCAAAATAGCAATATCACAAGCCTCTCTCCTCAGCACCCCACTGATCTCCCTCCATCGGCCAATGGAACACCCCCCCCCAATGTTCCATGCTAGGACCGACATCTAAATAAAAGATGTTGGGTCCCCCTGTAACTCATCTGGATCGACACTCGAGGGAAGTGTCTCATCCGTCTGCTCAAGGACTGCATCTACCATGGAGGAAGGGGCAAGATGTGTCTGGATCCTGCTAAGAGTAAGCGTCCAGTCCGGATTGGGGTCGGTCTGGTCATCCATCTCCCTCATCTGAGGGACATCCTCCAGTGTGGCCGGGGCGTGTCTCTTCATGCTGCTGTAAACCATAAGCGCCGTGGAGGTCTCCGCCCCCCTCTGACTACTATCCTCCACACTCATACCCCTGGTCGTCATAGTCCTCCGAGGCCTGAATGGAACCAGCACACCCTGCAAGCTCTCGCTCTCCTGTCTCAGAGACGCCCCTATCTCCAGTCTCCTATCAATCTCCATAACTGTGTCTTCCTCCATGTGTCTATCTGGTGCCGTCTCCTCAGGCAAGCTATTGGGGGCCGCCTCCCTCTCGCGAGTCTCCGTCTGGACCGTCTCTGGCCGCGATGTCTCTGCCTGGCCCGCATGTGGCCTGGCGTACTCCTTTCCCTTATACTTGCACGCACTGGTAACGTGCCCAAAGCACTCGCAATGCGAACACATGGGTGGGACCCAATCATACTCCACAGCCTACGTCAGAACCTCTCCAGATGGAACCTGATACTCGAGCATGCTCGGAAGCTCTGAGCCTGCCTTGATCTCCACAAAGACTCTGGCGTACATGATTCTGGATCGGAACGTAGTAGCCTCATCAGCCTTGATCGGCTTCCCCACGAGGCTGGCGAGTCTCATGAGCAGTGGAATGCTCCAATATTGAACAGGAAATTCTGGGAACCGGATCCAGACGGGAATGGCATTCAACATTTCCTTCTCACACCTCAGCGCCGGTGTCCATTCCTTCAAAATAATGAGTCGCCCATCAAACGACCATGGCCCTCCCTGCACAATCCTGGTCACATCCTCCGCCAGCCCAAACTTGACATAGTAGAATCCGTTCTTCCGGGAGAAGAATTCCATGCTTCCCTTGGGCCTCCAGACTCTCTCTGCATAACCCCTGATTTGGCCAAAGAACGGCTTATTCCCTAACACATATAGCACTAAGGTGTTCTTCCAGAAATCAGCGACCTTTGCTATTTTCTCTGCGGGGAAGTAAGCCCTGTGTCCTCCACCAACCGCCATCGGGGTAACATATTCCAAAGACATCGGGCTTTTCGACTCCACTGGGGTGCATACCTCCTTCCATGACCGAGGCCTCTGCTCCACAGAGGGGGGCCTGGTTGGAGGAGTAACCGCAACCGGGCCTTGCCTACCAGCGTCGGCTACGACACCCTTCCCCTTCTACGCCGCCGTCGCCTTTGGCCGCCACCCAGACACGGTGCGAACCATGTTTCCCCCTCGTCGATTCGGATTGACAGTGCCTCTTGGGGGTCGGCTCCCAGAAATCCCTAGGTTTTGAACTCCTCGTCGTCCTCCGGCCCGGCGTCTCACCACCGTCTGCCAGCCAGCCTCTCCAGTCCCGTCCGCCCCCATAGTAGATCCCGACCCAAATTCAAACGGCGGTGCCGTATCTCCACCCGCCCCCGAACCCCCAAACGTGGAGGTCGGGTTCGGTCCAGCCAACCCCCTCTCGCCATGATGCGCCCCGCCGCTGCCCGGAGGATGCGACCCCCCCATGCCATTGTCCCGATTCATCCCGCCGCCCCCGGTGCCCGACCCCCCCTCCGCCTGGGGGGGTCCCCTTCCCGCTGCTGCCGCCTGGGGGGGCAGCCCCCTCCCCCCCCCCGCCTAGGTCGCCCACCCCCGGGGTGCAACCGCCGCTGCCAGAGGGGTGCGGCCCCCCCTTCGATTGGACGCCCGACCCCCCCTCCGCCTAGGGAGGCCGTTCCGCCGCCGCTGCCCGCCCCGGGTGGCCGCTCGCCCCCCCTTCCCACCTTTCCTCCGGCTCCCTCCCGCGAAAGGGTCCGGGGGGCGGGGGGGCATCGCTAGGTAAACCCTAGTTTTGTCGCCTGGAGCCGCCCGGGGCACCGGCAACATCGGATGACCGACGAAAAATGACCACGATCTGAACTTGCGTGGGCTACGAATGGGACGTCCGTCGGATCGGGCACCGCACGGACGGTCGAGGACCGGCACCATTCTACCACGGGTATAAACGACGGTCGACCACGCGACCCGTCGTGCGGCGCCGTAAGGGCGTCGAGATGACGTCGTAAGGGCATCTTGCGCATAGAACGGGTGGCTGGACGGCATCGGCTGTCGTGAAGACGTCGGAGGCGCCTTCAACGTCGTGGGCGAAGCGAAGCGTTGAGTTGCAGGCGTCGAAAGACGTCATGGCCGTGATGACAAAGCCAGTGCGGACAAGATCCGTACGAAGAGTCCAAAGTGACATGACGACGGGCTAAAAATCGTGTGCGGAGGACACGATTTAACTGAGCCGCACGTGCTGGATTTAAAAAGAAGAAGAAGTGATACATACTGTAGATATAAAATAGTAAATATATGGGTGTATTTGCAAATCCCTCCACCCCCGAAAAGAAGAAAACCACTCCGGAAAAACGCTCCAGTCTCCTCTGCCGATCCCAACAACTCATCACCACCGCCGCTACCTTCGCCTTCACCGCCGATCGCCGGATTGGAGACATGTGAGTTCGTCGTCGTCGCGGTCGGAGGGAGAGCCAGCGGTGATATTGATCGGAAAACCCTAACCGGATCACCGCTGGTTCTTGATTCCGGAGCGATAGAGAGAATTCTCCGGCCGGTGGATTTGCTCACATTGCGTTCGTATATTGGTAATCGAGGAGAATTACGTTTCACTTGTGCTTCCATTTCCTGCAAATTCTCGATTTGTCGTCTCTACTAGGGTTTTCCATGATGATCGACCTTAAAGCTATGTTGCACGGACACAAAGATGCCACATCACAGTTCGGACACGGTGACATCGAATTGTGGGACACGACTCGACATGGATATGGCACTGAATTTTGGGGTGGTCATGTTTAGTTGACACAGAGTTAGTGAAATTGCTGCGTGCATGTTTGGAGTTAAGTTTTACATTTATTTGTGTTTGTTGACAATGTAGGTTGCCCTTTTTCCCGATGTTATGTATGTCTAGCCACGGGAGAATGAAGGCACTGGCGAGGCTTCTAGAAACTGGCAGTGTCCGGGAGAAATCTTCAGGTACTCTTGGATACTCCGTTACGTGGTTTATGAATGTTTTTCTCGATGTGCTGCTCGGATTTTGTTGGGTCCTTTTGCATTTTGGAGCATATTGTCATGTTCGATACTTGTCTGGCACGACGCGACACAAAAACGACACCGGTTTTTGGAGTGCACTTGCTTCCTAGTGGTCCGTTATAGTCAAATGTATTTGTGTTTAGTACCATCATCATGTGTACGCCATGTCACCGTGTATATCTGCCAATTTGATTACGTGGATTATGTCTGGCTTGCCAGACTACAGCAGCAGCACTGACAACAAAGCCTATATCCCAAAATTTTGTGGTCGTCTATTTGAATTCTTTTATTCCATTTAGTTCTGTTAATTGTCACGGCCAATGTAGCGTTAGCAAAAAACATATATTTTGTTACATCCTCTACATAAGATGTTTAGATCACCTAGCTGGCTTTTTTCTAGCAACTCCTTTGATTGATATCTTATCAGTCATCTTAAACTTTGGATCTATTGGTATGCCTTGGACATGTCAAAACCACTCTAGACGATCTTCATTCATCTTATCCTCACTTGAGGTCGCCTCCAACTTCCCACCTACACGTTCATTTCTTATCCTCTCTCTCAATGTATTGCCACTCATCCATTTTAGCATTCTCATTTGCTTAAGTTAAATTTCTGACATCTTAATTTTCTCATTTCTTATCCTATATTTTAAAACATGGATGGCCTTATAGTTGTCTTCTTGATTTTTCCTTCCACTAACGGTTTCTCGCTATCCAAAAAAAAAAAATGCAGAAACACTCTATTACAACCATCTTCTAATTCTAGAATATAGATGAGAAAGTTAGAAATACTGGTGCAGCCTCATCTTACCCATAAATGTGGATACTAGAGTGTTTCTCGACTCTGAATTTATATGGAAGGCACCATATGAGTAAAAGGAGCACAAACGGAACTTATTTGGTGAATTTAAGTTTTTCCCTTGGTGAATTTAAGGCTGTGTTTGATTGAGCTTTTTTTCCAATGAAAATATTTCCATCACAAATTTTCCACCAATTGTAGTGTTTGATAGCGTATATTTTCCATGGAATTATTTTCCAAAAATCTATCATTTTCCATATTTTCCCCCGAAATGGTGGAAAATAAAACTGGCCCAGCCCATAGGAAAATATCAATTTCCATGGAAAATAACGACAATCAAACACCCAAATTAATTTCGTGGAAGAATTTTTTCCATAGACTATTTTTCCTAGTAAAATAATTCCTTGGGATTAATTTATTTTCCACATATTTTCCACCTTGTAACCAAACGCACCCTAAGTTTTTATGGTTCCAAAGCCGAAGTGCTATATTGAATGGGCACACATGATCGAATCTGACATGACATAATATGGAAAAGTTGGCATGAGCACTATAGTTGTGGCATGTCCTAGTATATGTTGCATATCCCGTGTTGTAACATGGATGCAACACCATTTTGGATTGTTTGAGATTTAGGTGTCCCTTTTTAAACTGTATTTATGGCTCTGTTGTTTAGGTTTTTTAATGTGACATCTCCTCTTTTAAATATATGTCTTAGCTACATATTTGATTTTCTTGCTTAAAGCCTCCAACTCAAGTTGTAAGGTCAGCCTGATAGGAAAAAGGTTTAGGTAATGATGTACAAATACAAATGATGGTGATGATGAGACGTGTCAATGATAATTACGAATTACATATGAGGGAAATAAAGAGTGTTAACACATTGTTCACACATGTACACACCTTAGTTATAAGTTATACCCAATGCTATCCTATTAACAATTTAACATGTACGTACCTTAGTTATAAGTTATACCCAATGCTATCCTGTTAATAATTTAATATGAAGTAGATAATAAAAGCCTACTCAAGCGAAGGCAGGTTTTTATTCTCATGTGTGACATGCTTACTTACATTTGTTCCTTCTTGTGCTAATATTTGCAACCATACTCGGTGGTTCTGGGCCTATCCAAAAAGAGAATTAGATGCAATGGTAATAAAATGTGTATTTAAACTAAATATTCAGAATCCATAATAGAATTCTAAGCAAACTGTATAAATTATATGTATATATAGAACATAAACCATATTACTTTCCTGCCTCACATGGTGACTGATTTTACTGATATTAATTTTAAATAGTGTTACAATAATTTGTTAATGAACATGGGGAAACTTTGTCTAAACATTTTTATATCCAGAATACATGCAAATTGAAAGTTTTAAGTGGCTGAATGGAATATAGAATACAGTTATTAAAGGAATCCAAGAATAGGAAATGATTTAGTAATACTTCCCCAACTGGTCGTACTCTTAAACCTTCTCTCCCACACTAACGGCAAAACTTAGTTGCTGCTCATTTCAATCGATCGAGTCTTAATTTGGCCACCTGACACATCGTCCATCATGAATGAGTGTCCTTCCATGAAATTATGTCTCCACTCTACATGTTGACTACCTATCCAATATGAAAGTGAAAGCTTCAGTTTTTTTTAAAAAATAATTTGATATAGACTTTTCTTTTTACTATGGATTGCTCATTTTTTCCCCAAACCTAGTTGGCTCCTTGGGTATCTTAAACTTTTCAAAAGCATTTGTTGTTTTAGAAACAGTTGACTACTCTATGGATGTCCATTCTAGATTGTTGGTTTCATGGTTTGTTTGGCTGGATGGTTGGGAGGTGATGCATAACTTATGTCGAATTTTTTCGCAGAGGAGGTGGCAAGTGAGAAATTTGCTATCCAGAAGATACACAGCCAGTTCTGTGATGCCGATGAGGCAAATTTACTTGAAGAGAAAGGTACGTTTAACTGTCCAATCAATCCTTTTCCAGTGAAATTATTCTGGTCATCCTTCTTTCTCTCCTTTTATATGCACAATTTTTCTTATACATTCTACACCTAAATTTTTCTCAAGTTATTTTGAGTTGTTGTCCTTGTGCAACTACATATTATCCTGTGACTGGAAGGGTTTGGCTATTTTTTAGTATGGCTGTGCCAAACATTTTAACTTATTATGCATTTCTTGGGAATGTAAAAAAATATTAGTATAAACTCCTTATGAAGAGATTGTTGACCAAAAGGGAGTCATGGTATGTTGCACAAATACGAACACGGATACGGATAGGAGCACGATACAGATACAGGGATACATACATGTTCAAATAGGTACAATAGTAGTCACCTATGTTGCATGAATACGGACACGATACGGATACAACACCATTTTACATGTATGCTTAGTATGTTTAATCCACAGCTTTGTCAAGGAACAATTGTTGAAAAGGAAAATTCACTTGCAATGATTTTAAGCCGTGGGTTCCCTTCAAAAAATTATTGACCGAAAGGGAGTCATGCTACGTTGCACAAATACGGACATGGATACGAATAAGAGCACGATACAGATACAAGGATACATACATTTTCAAATAGGTGCAATAGTAGTCTCCTGTGTTGCATGAATATGGACACGATATGCATACACACCACCATTTCACATGTATGCTTAATATGTTTAATCCACAGCTTTGTCAAGGAATAATTGTTAAAAAGGAAAACTCACTTGCAATGATTTGAAGCAGCAGGTTCCCTCAAAAAATTTGGCATGCTATTTATGGATTAAGTCTATGAACGGCTTTTCCTTGTTGACATTAGTTGATCATAAACAGCTTAACTTTATATCCTGATAAATTTTACTGAAGAACAAACCGAATTCTTCAATACTTCTCAACTGGGCCAATCTATTGTGTTTTTACTTTTACAATGACAATAACTTTTGTTTTATATGTTCGTTCTTGTTAGCTAGAGTTTATGCTCGTATTCTTGTTCATTAGTCTCTCATTCTGCAGATATGCATGTATTCGGTTGCAGGCCATTGACTGATCCCTTGCGTCTGGTAATGATCGAAGAAATCTGGATTATATTTTTAACTACAATATATGATGATGATACATGGCCACATTAGGTGATTATGTTACGGAGTTTATAGATCTTGTTCTTATTAAGTTACCCATTTAATCATATATACGCCCTTGGGATCTTTGTCTGGAGCTATAGTTATTCATTCCAGTGATATTTGTCTGGTACGACTTTTGTGTTAAAATGAGCCCTGTTGTTATATGCTTGTAACTTTGATTATGATACTCAGATTCTTGTGTCTCGAAAAGCTGTAAATTAATGTTATACCTTTTTGAAGGAGTGCCTAAAAAGAGAACTATTAGGATGACTAGAAACAATGGGAGTACCAGATAAGTCATATCTTTGCAAGAGGAGGCAATTGCTTTCTGTCTTAATATTAACAGTAATTTTATGTGCGCTGGTGGAAGTGGAGAATGATGGTATCTATTAGATTGCAGAATCGGGACAAAGATAGGACTGTAGTGTGGTAGAGGGTTTGCGGTGGAAGCATGCCTGTGTTGTATGGTACGAATGTGATATGACATATATGGACAGACGACAGTACTACATTACTTTTGGTGTGTCTGTTGTATGCAATACTTATCCACATTGATACGATATAATAACACAACAGCAACTTTGTTGTCCATGCTTCCTAGAAGCTCTTAAACCCCTAAACAAGCTTGCTTCCCTGTGAAACGCCGCCGCCGCCCCCTGCATACATTTATATCATAACCTTTCTCATTGAAATGGGATAAGCTGGGGGAATACTGTGATGTCTCCTCCTTAGGTTTGAACCCTAGGCTTTTCCATTTAAATAGGATCCTTACGGAGCATGAGGCAAGATGAAGAAGATCCATGAGGTACTTGCCCAACTAGAATATTTAAACTTGTTTGATTACTTCTCCATCCTCACATATTGGCCTAAATTTACATGTTGGTGTGCCATTTCTTCTCCATACTCTTTCCCAAACATGACTGTTCTACCCGGCTAGTTCACTTCACTTCATGTAATCATGAATTGCAGTTAATTGTCAACAACTGTTCGAACAATTTCAATTCTTTCGAGGGACATGATTTCTGTGTTCTTTCACTTGGAGCTGGGATTTGAGTGATCTTTGTAGTTATTTTGTGTGTTGAAATTCCAGTCTTCTTGGCCGCTCTTAAGTGTCTTCATGCTTGAACATGGAAACCTAGGTATTTGTGTAGAAATCCTATTAGGATGTGTGTTCTGGGGAGGATGGAGGGGGTGGGACTGTTGGATCTGAATCTCTATGAGCTATGGTTCGCTCTAGGTGGCATTAATGTTTCACATCTTTCTTGGGTTTCAAGAAATTCACAAGGATGGTTTTGAGAAAATGCACGTCTTTTTGGTGGCTATAAATAAGAAGGACGCGGCTGCGCATATGTCCTTAATGTGCATGCTAATGATGTAGGACAACATGGAGTCAAGAAAGTAAGGCTCATACTTTTCGGACGGCATCTGCTTCTAGTGGATTTCAGTGTTTGTTCTTGTAGATTCAAGAATTCGTCGCTGGATTCCGATGTTTATCCCCTAGGGCTAATCAGTTTGGGTTCAATTGTCACCGACCTCACTATCCCTCCTTCAGGCACCTCGAACGAATATATTGATTTGGTGGCCGCCTGATTTATTCCAAAATACTTTTGATTAACCAAATTGCTAAATACAAGGTCCTTGTTAATTTTACTTTTGTGATTATATTTAAGACAAATGGTGACCAAAGCCGCTGATGTGCATGCATGCAGAGACATCAGTAAGTGGTCATTTCGACTTCGTCCTTAATGATTAGGTAACTAAACTAACAAGGACAATTTGTGTATCAATGATTCAATATTAATTTGTTAATTTGGGTTATCTAGTTGGATGATCTGCTTCTATCATGGAGTGTACAAATAAATCTAAACCAAGTGAAAAGCTCTTCAATCCTTGGGTGGCCGCTTAAGATTGTCTACAAGTCCTGTAATAAAATTTCAAACTACACTGTTCACATTCATACTGGCTGATTTAGTGCAGTAAAATTTAGTTGATCTAGCTAATCAAATCATATTGGTTTTATCATATTTTAGATGTTTCATGTATATCATGTTTTGTTTTAATAATCTTTTTAGTTATATTTTAAATATTAGTGAATATAATTAAATGTTTTTAATAAAATTACTTCTATAGTTGGATACATATAATTATTATCTTTGATTCATTTGCGTCGGATTGTTATGCGCTTACACCATTGGGATTGACTTCATTCACTATTGCTAGTCATATCATCTTTCCCCCTCTTCTGGAATCTAGACCCTATCCTAGCCTATGAGAACTTGGAAACTTGTTCCTTTCTTATATTGGCTTAAACTATATGACAAAAGAAGGTAGATCTAAGTAGATACTACCTACCTTTTGAGGTTCTGCATTGAGCCCCTTTCTTTCTCATAGCTGTCTTGATCAGGTTTCTGAACCAAATTATAGAAGGTTGACTTTAGGCCGACAATTGTCAAGCTTGGTCATCTTTTTGAAGGAGCTTTCCTTAAGTTGAGTCATTTTCCAGAAACACCATTTGATGGTAACAGGTTTGATGATAATTGTATTCTCAAATTATGACGATTTAGTGATTCTATTAGTGTTGCTGCACATATTAAAATTTCTGTTGTTGATTCATTGTGATAATGAATTCCTGACCTTCTGTTAATTCATAAAAACGATTATTGTAGATTGGATTGCTGCACCTATTAAATTTTCTGTTGTTGATTCATTGTCATATTGTATTACTGACCTTCTGTTATTTCATAAAAACTTATTGTAAATTGGATTTTAAAGGTAAAGCATAGGTTGGATTTCAGAATAGTATGTTACAGCATTGCTCAACAGATCAACGATTCTGCCAATTCATTTTGATAGGGTAAAAACTATTATCTAGATATTTCAGCAGGCATCGTAGGCTTTCTGCTTTCTGGTTTTCTTCTATTCACCTTGTATCCCATTGAGGAAGCCTGAAGTTAATTGTTGCTGGAGCATATAATCTAGATAAGGGGATAATTTTTTTTTCTTCCATAAGGACCGAGGTTTTTGAAGTAGCCCTGTAGCTTGTTGTTAAGGTTGTTAATGGAGCTTAAAGAGTTACACAAGGATAATAATTCTTGAAGTAGCCTTGTACTCTGTGGTTATGTAATTTGGAATATGTTTAGTTGAGTTTCATTTTGGAGCATTTGTAACAGCCACCTAATAAAATATTATGTTAATTGTTTATTTCTCTATAATTATATTAAAAAAATTTATTATTATTATTATTATTATCATTATTATTTATTTATTATTAATTTTATTATCGTTATCTTATTTTCAATTAAACCCATTTTTCTTTTCTAAAATAAATTTTTTATGCATAAGCCCTTGTAAATATTGTAAATTACAAATTTACCATGACACCTCAATCCCCACATGTCACCTTGCATGAACATCATGGGTATTTAAGTAATTTCACATGAAGACATGTGTCATCATGCATGAGTTTAAATTAGTTGTTAAAAAAAAAGGAAAAAGGAAAAAAAAAATATATCTAAATATATTTAGAGAAAGAGAGAGAGGGGCAGCCCCATCACCCGACCACCCCTCTCCCTCACTTAGTTTTCTCTCTCTCTCCCTCTCTCTCTCTCTGCACTCTCTCCCTCACTCTCTCGGTTCCATTCTCCCCTCTCTCTTTGCTTCCTCTCTCCTCTCCATCCCTATTACTCTCCTCCGTTCATTTTCTCCATCTCTCTCCTTGCAAAACGATCTTCGTAGCAGCTCGGACCCGGACCCGTGTCCGCGCGCGCCCGCTGCCCCGACCACACCCGCGGACCGGCCGGCCCCCGCCGCCGGCTGCTCCCGGCCGGCCGGCCTCCCCTCGTGGCCGCAGCCCCCTATCACCACCACCTCCAACACCACCATCACCATCATCCTCTTCATCCTCATCATCATTTCCATCACCAAAGTCCTAACCCCTTTCTTCAAACAAAAGAAAAAAAAGAAAAAAATTGGAAAAGAAGATAATGATGATGAAGAAGAAGAAATTGGAGAAGATGGAGCAAAACCCTATTCCCCAAATTCAAATTCCAAAATTTCAAGGCAAGCCCTCTTTCTTCTTTATTTCGAATCCTCTATAATTTTCAATTTTGTTATTAAATATTGTCAATTTTATTATATATGATGTTTCAAGTAAAATTTAAATAAAAAAAAAATAGGGTTGTGAATCATATCTTATATTGTTTTTAGTATAAAAGATTGACTAGGGATTTAGGGTTCATAGAGATGGATATGAGCACGTATGTCCGAAGGAATTTGATTAAGGTGACACGGACACTTGATATGGACAAAATAATATAATTCTATAATCTAATTTTGACTATTAGAATTTGTGTATAGATTATTATTTGTCATATGTACATATTAGAAATTTTATA
Source organism: Iris pallida (assembly GCA_029216955.1). Lineage (NCBI taxonomy): Eukaryota > Viridiplantae > Streptophyta > Magnoliopsida > Asparagales > Iridaceae > Iris > Iris pallida. The sequence continues at coordinate 19,105,686 of JANAVB010004600.1, forward strand.
TAATTGGATAGACGTGTGGTATGTATATAATGCCATGTCCTACTTGGCATCAAAATACATAGGGTATGTTTATGGTTTCGCTTCGGATCACATATGTATACATATAGTCCGATTTAAACTTAAACCCTATTAATTATATGAATTTTTTTTATTTTTGTCATAAGTGAATTAGTTGAAAAATGCATCAATTTCTGTCCAAAATTGAAATAAGTTCTAAAATGGCTATCTTTAATTAAATTTTGGTTATATTAGAGAGATAAACTAGTACAAGTCCCTGATAGGATTAAGTTGTTTTCGGACATGAAATTAGAACATGACTTCTAAATTTGATAAGGCAGACTTTATTTTTCCAAAAATTTAGTTTATGTACTATTTATGAGATCCAAATCTTGGATATACATGTATCACAATAACATAAACACTATGCTAGAATTAGAACTTAAGAGATGCTGATCCTAAAGTAAGGTGGTGACCAATACATTACGAATGTGATATTTTTTTATAAATGTATATATATTCCAATATGTGTGATTTTTTTTATGATTATGGATTTAACTAACTTTATATGTTGTTTCTACTATAAATTTCTTACTAACTGAAAATTTGTTTCTTAAACAAAGTGGAGCAATTGCAAAATAGCTAATTGCCAAGGTAAAGTATAGATTGGTAAGAAGGTTCTTTGTCCGAAATTGATTTATCAACTTATATATAACTGCATGTGTTTACCGGTGTTAAGAGTTGCTCCATCGAAGGGGTCGGCGTAACCGAGATTTTATATTGCGTGATACCGGTGTTGAGGGTTGCTCCACCGAAGGGGTCGGCGAACCCGGGGTTATGTTTTATATTAATGTCTACTTGTGAAAATTTCGGGCTCCAAAATACAAAGGAGATTTTGCCGAAATTTTTGAGAAATTTTAGAGTTAGCCATTTTAGAAATGTCGAAATGGTCGAAATGATTAAACCCTAGTTCCTGATTTTATCAAAGTTTCTAATACAACCATAACCCTGAAATCCTTGAAAGTGTTGCCTTAGGCGCACAAATTCTAGTTTGACCTTTTATTTCCGCTAAGACGGAATCTCCTGCTTAACTTTATTCTCGTTTAATGTGTGTTCTCTATCACACGAAAAACGAGATACAAAATTGAAATGTACTTTAACTAAGTTACATTTTGGTAAGAATTGCATTTGGGATGGGAGAGAAAACTTTGGATCACACCTTCGAAATCTTTGCAATATTATATTTTACAAAACTGATCAGTTCCTGTTACCGGCACTCGTATGGCCATACGGGTCTGTCGGGGTGAGGCTTAGCTCACTTCCTGTTGTTCCTGTTTCCTGTTTTCCATTGGATTTCGAATCCCCGAATTCGGCCCTGTAATATCCAATGTAGCCTGCTCCGATATTCTTGAAAATTTTCAAGTTATACGACAATTGTTATAACACTTGATTCCGGTAACTCGGAAAATTACTCATGTGTTATCCTGATTATATCACATCAATATGTGATCCTGATACTAATGGGACGGATAAATCTAAGCACCGCCCATTAAGTATACCGGGTAAATGAGATTATTGTTGAGAAAATAGAAGTTGTGTGATCCAGAAGTGTTTCTCTAAATATTACATTTTTCATACAAGATTTGTTTGATTGTTTACACATTTATACCTGACACCTGCATTCTTTTAGGAAAAGATGTTAATACGATAAGAAATTTTTATCAGTGAATATACCTTTTAAATTATCCTTCCCTCAGTTCGATTTCGATAATTTTATCATCTTACCTTATCTACTTTACTCCTTTGACTGAGGGCTTGTTCGTCGTATTGACGACCTAGTTTTGTTCACTAGGTTTTGATGAAGGACAGGAGAGAATGCAGATGCATACTGAAGAGAAGTTTTATGAATGAGACAAAGAGGAGGTTGACTTGGTATCAGCTAGTAAAACTTTGTAGCTGGTAATGTAATATATGTATTGGGTTAATGATTGTAATGGGATAGAATAATAAAGTTCTATTTATAGTTTAGAATATCCTTTAAATCAACCTGTCATTTATTATTTTATACATCATGTGACCTGTGATCAACCTATCATAGGACCCAACGGGCGACAATCGCGAATATGGGTACTGGAGTATTCATATGTCGCGTAGCCTGGGATGTTGTTACGTACTCGGCTCGTCGTATTTTGGGAACGGGGCGTGACAGCATTACTGTTTTTCTTCTTGCTCAATATCATGAATATACTTTGGGACTCCGAAAAGTTACTGTACCGTAGACTTTAATTGGTAGTAAGATGCCATTTACCCTTAACTAACTTCAACATAGTCTGGATCATGCAGAATACACATGATTTATGCTTATTATCTCTCTTTTCATTTCATTACATAATTCTCAAGTACTTTCTAATGCTTATATTTGCTGAAGGTTTGTTGTAATGCCTGCAAGAAGCCGGTAAAAGCCAGTCACTATGCAGTTCATGCAGGTTTCAGCCTATATAGTTACTCCATATACTTTTTACAGTAACTTCTTATAAAGTACGTTAAAATAAAACTCGAAAATGCTATATTTATATCATACATAGTTCTACCATTTTCTGATAGTTACTTTGAAAATTTTATATTATCATTGAACTATTTGGTTGTAACTGACATCACACAGTGATGCACATTTAAACTAAGACTACGACCTACATGTATAACTGATGACATGTTGCTTACTTTTCTTTTCTTTTCATTTTTTATTATCTTTATGATTGTACTACCTGATAATTTATTGGTTTGACCAACATAAATAGATGAAAGAACCACTGTTTTTTTTTCCGAGAATGGTTCGTGAATGTGATGTGCTTTATTATTCTCTCTGAATGGCAATGTGAGTTCATATTTATCTTTCTTTAGTTGGTTACAGCCATTTAGGAGTTTAAGTTGGTGATACAAGTATGGTAGACTTGATTGTTGATTTTACCCTTCCTCTCTAACCGCCTTTTACTTTTTCTTTTCTCTTGCTATCTTTTTGGCTTCTTCTTTTTACTGTTGTTTTGTTACCTGGGAATCCCCTTTTATCTTATGCTTCCTTTCAGGTTTCCGAGGTTCTGAAATCTGAATTAGTTTTTACATTCTATAAATATATCCTATGTTCCAAGGACACAAGTACGACTCAACGCACGAAATAGATAGGGTAACATGGAAAAAACACCATTTTTTGTGTCCTAGTGTATTTTGGAGTATGTGTTGTTCCCTATATGTCTCCGATATGGATATAACCATTTTGGAACCATGCTCAGCGGAATACATCTTATGTGCTTACACCCCATCAATTTTATGTATGCTATTATCACAAGAAGCCACATTTTAAGTAAATAATTTAGGAAAGTTATCAAAGGTGCTTTTCTGCAGGGGCGGATCCACATGCAAAGTGGTGGGCTTCAGCCCCCAATGGATTTTTGGAAAAAAAAAAAATCACTTGTAGGTATTTTCCCCATTTTTTTTTTCTTTCAAAATCTTGTATATATATATCTGAACCCTACTTATTCACAATGTTAAAGGCTAGGTCAGTTGCTAATGTAGTAGTGACTATATTTTCTAGGTCGAGATTTCTGATCCTCACACACACAATTGAAATGGTATTTTTTTTTCACAAGTCCCCACTCTCTTTTTTTTTTCAAGCCCCCACTCAGTAAACTCCCTGATCAGCCCATGCTTTTCTGTAGTAGTGTATTTTACTGTGTTTCATGGATAATTTTTCTTCCTACCTTATAAATGCGTCATATCTTTGTCAGCAAGACCAAAACAGCGAATCATATACTGGATTATTCTTTATTTGTTCTTGTTTGACATCTGAAAGTTAGATTTGGATAACCAATAACAGTGCTGTTAAGATTTTCCCTTGGGAGAAGATACTAGATCTCAAGTATGAAACATTTGTCGTTTGGGGAGTCACACAGCCAGTAGGAGCTATCCTGTTTCTCAAAAAGAATGTCATTCAACAGATGCATGTCGAATCCAATATGCTATTTGAATTTTGCAGTTGGGGTATTTTCTCGTATGCAAGAAAACCAGGCGTTTTACTATTTTTTTTTTAAATCGTTATTTTTAATTTATCTTTCATGCTCTACATGAAGTTTCCTTCTACACATGCCACACTTTTGTTATCATGTTCATTTGCTTGCCCCATACACATGAGGCTACAATGAGTCAATAACTTTCGATTTCTGCAGAACACTGCAGCTTAATTAGCTCGACAGAGGATACTGCCTTGGAGCATGATGGTGATAATGTTCATAAGAAGCCTCCAAGGAAGGGTAGAAGAAAATTGCAAGCAGGTACTGCTAGTGTCCATGTCATAGTTGTTTCAGCTTGTCCAGAAAATTGATTTACTACAATTTATTTTTATTATAGATGAGACATACAGATGCCTTTCCAGGCAGTCATAAGGACTTCGACAATTCTTTTACGGAGCTTTGTCATGCTCCATACCCTACCCTTTTCTGATGGAATAAATCTTGGATATTGATGATGATTTAATATATGCCCAAGCACTGCCTCTTGTATTCATCAAGAACTTAAAAGTACATCGCCGTGGAAATAATAGGTCTATCTAATGCCAACTGGCCTTATAGGTTTATTGCAAGGTCATCCCTGCTCACAACTACCATGGCTAGGAAGTTTGTTACCAGCATATAGAGGGTCAGCTTCAGTTTGACAGCCGGTCATAGAAACTGAATTTTTTTGGACCTTTCTCATGCTCTGTAACCAATGACAGGAGAAGACTTGGATGTTGATGATTGTGTTTATTTATTAGTTAGTAGCCACTGAAAGATCACCTTGGTTAGTGCTCTTGACTTATTATAGGCAAAGGGAAGGAGCACACAAAGTCAACGTCCAAAGTTTGGGATAGTGCTGCTCCTTCAGAATCAAACTTGAATGACCATAATGACACAGATTGTTCACCTTCTGGGGAGGCTCAAAGCAGTCCACTTTTGCTGTTTTCTTTCTTCATTCTGTTTGCTATCACATATTTGAATTTTTGGTGTTATATTTTAAGCCAACTGTGAGACAAGTACAGACTCTTTTATTCCATGTATAAAATTAGATTTATTAGCCAAGTGTGGCTTGTGAGTTGGTTAGACATAATTTGCCTTGGTTATATAGTAATTTGTAGAACATAGTAGGTTTCAGCACATAGTTAGCTAGATCCCTTTATCTTTATGTTTGTGAGGTTCTCAACTTAACTAGTATATACTCTGAAACTCTTTCATGTGGTGTTCGTGATAAGCGATGACATAATTCTCATTGTTTTGTGGGAAGCCCATGAATTCTGTGTGATATGATTGCGACAGGATTGCCCAAATTTATCAATAAGCTTGATTGTTGAGGGTAACTCTGTAATTAACTCATAGATTCCATCTGTGTAGCATGCATATGGATACACCGGTACGATGTGATACGAGGATATGACAAACCTCCAAAAACTATGCTACAATACGTCATGGATATTACAAGTAAACATATAGTTATTTGGGAATTTTTGACTTTCATCCCACTTGTTAATATGAATTTGTACTTACATCCCACTTTTTAATTTTATTGGACTTACATCCCACTTTTTGTCACGAAATTGTCACAAAAAATATTTGTTGTCACGAAAAATACTTTTAAGTGACGAAAAGTGGGATGTAAGTCTAAAAAAAATTAAAAAGTGGGAGGTAAGTACAAATTCATATTAATAAGTGGGATGAAAGTCAAAAAATCCCTATAATTAATTATTATATAAATTACTATGGATTTTTTGACTTTCATCCTACTTACTAATATGTATTTGTACTTACATCCCACTTTTTAATTTTATTTGACTTACATCCCACTTTTTGTCACTAAAAATATTTTTCGTGACAAAACGAATATTTTTTGTGACAAAATAAATACTTTTCGTGACAAAAAGTGGGATGTAAGTCTAACAAAATTAAAAAGTGGGATGTAAGTACAAATTCATATTAACAAGTGGGATGAAAGTAAAAAATTCCCTTAATTATTATATAGAATTTTAAAGAAAATAAACCTCTAATCAAGAACCAGGTCAACTTATGAACTAATGAATTACAGAATCAATATTCACATTTGTATCTAATTAGTAATTATACATATACAATATGCACTGCAATATCTATATGGGAACTCCCAAGAGCATTGTGTGGAATTGTATCTAGCAAAACTGATATGAATATATGATCAACATACAGTATATACAAGATGCTAATGTAAAATCTATAAAAGACCGAAACACCATCACATTAGTTTGCATTAAACAAAGAATATAATCGATGTATCTGTAAGCAATAGACTAAGCAATTAAGCAATAAGCAACGACAAGGAAAAAAAGAACAGAGTTCTAGTTAGAGTAAACAACAATATAACTATATAAGTATTGTAATGTGTATAGAGTTCTTATTCAACCTAACTACTTAGCAACAAAGATAAAGAACAAATGGTCCAAAGCAAAGAGCGACTTACACCCTTACACGTTTGAGAAGACCAAAGACGTCGTTGTTTGAATGCGAAACAGAGGTTGTTGCGCAGCTTTCTGTCCAAGCCTCCAGCGAGAAAGAAAAATGAAGAGGAAATCTGAGGACTAAGGTAGATATAGAAGAAGGAAGATGGTTCATCTTTTGTGTGTTTATTATCATGCGCGTTTCTCTATAGCATTTATTAAAAGTCTAGCCTCTTCTTATTATTTCTGCGATTCCAAGACTGAAGTGAGTGAATTCTCTGAAAAACGTATCCAAATGGTTCGATACCAGTACCCAACGCGTGTCTCAAGCATGCCAATTGATTGAATATGTACCCGAATGATTTGGTACGTACCCAACGTGTATCCGAGTGTATCACATCCATTTTACGTATCTGGTACAGGATATGCAAGTCTTTGGGTGCATCCATGCATCAAAGGATTCCATTAACTAACTAACTAACTATATATATATATATATATATATATATATATATATATATATATATATATATGAGGAGGGATTGAGATCTCCGCTCTTAAGCATCTCCACATGTTTCCCTAAATAGTAGCTGTTGAATTGTATTTTTTTGATCGTTCAGATTAGATCCTTAAATTATCTAATTTCTCGCAAGATTTTGATCTAATCTGAAAGGTCAAAAAATACAATCCAATGACTGCTATTTTGGAAAACATGCATGGATCTTTAAGAGGAACACACACACACACACACACACACACACACACACACACACACACACACACACACATATATATATATATATATAGAGCGAGAGAGAGAGATCTAGCTGGTTAATTAAATGTAACTTCGTCATTTCTTCCCACACAAAACCCATCCATTTGTAACTGAGAGTCTCATAGTTCCTTGCCCCCTCCAAAATTGCTGCCTCCGGCGAGTAATTGGAGTTCAAATTATGCCTGAGAGTTCTCATTGAGCTCTAAAAAGGCTTGCAGCATGTTTGCACCACAAGCAAGTTTGTACCAATCTCATATCAATCAAACTCGCACTTGCAATGAATTTGCACTAATCATGTGCCGACGAACTTGGAATGCAATGGCTCAATGGCGCAAACTATGGCACCATGGTTCGGCTATTGCAAGGGAGGATGAAGGGAACTCATGGGTGAAATTGAGAACAAATGGACGATCAGAAATGGTGATGCCCACGATTAGGCTCGGCTAGGGAGACTTTCCAGTGTTGTCGAGTTCTGAAAGGAGGACAAGAAGAGGTTTTACATGGAGTTCTATCTGAGGATCCAAGTCGGAGATGGATTGCTGCCGCGCAAGTGGGTTCTAAAGCAAATAAACGTGTTGTTATTAGATGATTGGTATGTGAAATGAGATGAGATGATTATCTAACTAATTAGTAGTGTTAAGAATATAAGAAACCTAATTTATGATCTGAGGGTCCTGATTTTGTTTCTCATCTTCTCACATAAGATGAGTTTCTCACTGGAACACTCCTCTCTCTCTCTCTCTCTCTCTCTCTCTCTCTCTCTCTCTTTATATATATATAAGGCATCTTTATGATATACTTAGATAGTAGTCATGACAAGTTAGGAAAGATGTCCAGAAACTTAGAGATTATCGTTAACCAAATTTGAAGATGTTATAAATTAATAATACTGAATAATTACAAAGCCAATTTGTTGCAGGAGAAAGAAGCCCTTCCTAGCTTGTGTTGTGTAGATGTCAGTGGATAGATATAGCTCATGAAGGAAACAAGCTGTGTATCTCAGTTACTTATGTAGGTAGCATCTTACTGTTGTTTTCCCCTTATGTATTAAGAGGTCCTTAATCCTTATGTGGGTATGTGGTCCATTTTGAGCTAGAAACTTCTTTGTTACAAAAGGTTTTATTGCTTTCACCAAATATGCATCATAGTGAAATATAAGGTATTTGGTCTGGATTAAATATAAAGGATGCCTTAATGACCTTGGAAATTTGTTTTGTACTATACCGATAGCTTTACATTGAATGAGTTATTCCTTTCACATCTCAGGTCATGTCCTCAATTTGTTTGTGCAATCGAATTCAAACTTTTAAATGCTTGAACCTTTTAGCTCAAGCCTGAAGATGTCACTAACAGAAAAAGTTTTCTCTTGATTTTCTTATTCAACATTCTTTTGAGCTGTATTTAAAATATGAAATTGCTAATCGCCTCTTCACAAAATAGCCAAACAATTTGTTATGACCAATCATATTGATATTTGTATGTTCCATCAAACATGTAGGATCATACTTTTATCCATAGTGAGCTATTTATTGCAATTTCGACCCTTTATAATCTGATTAAACTTTGCCCATACAACCTTATGGGTATAAGATAAAACAAATCAAGGAAGGCGATATTGCCTTTGAAGTAAGACCTAGATAAATAAGTGAAAATTGTTACTTTTTAGGTTTTGCTTTATTTAAATTGGCTTGACATTCTTGATTGGATGATCCTTTCAATGAAATAATAATACCTAACCGTTGAACAAGAACATAATATTTCCTGCCAGGTTGCTATTAAACTCCTGGACTTAAGCCCTGTGCTTAGAGTTGCACTGATGGTTGAAGCTCTGCAGATCTTCCAAATAAAACTAGAATATCTCATGGACTTAAATAGCATTAAATGGATTGTTGAGTATAACTGGTTGTCAATTATCAGTTTAAAGGTATCCTTTTTTTCTAGTTCCCGTTCCCATGAGTGCTAGCTTTCCAGCTACAGTAACTGTTTGTGAAGTTTACTAATTATTATCGTGAACTATTTTCCTCTGACGTTTTATGGTTTTTTTTTACCACCACCGAAGTGTGAATATGAATGTTTCTGAACCAAGATATTCTAGACATCAAGTTCATTGCTATGTTTCTTATAAGACACTCAGCATCAATTTATTTCTTTATTGGTTTGATGTGAACTTTACAATGATAACAAATCTGATTACCTAGGAATCCCGGATACTGTTGATACTGCAGCAACAAGAAATGCTTCTGGAATTTACATTGGAGGTAAAAATTGTTCATCAGGTGTGATAATTCCTCCAAACCTATACTTTTTTGAACTTGTTGGTTAATTTTGTATGGGATATTCAAGCCTTGGGATCATTATTTTTTCTGTGTCTACGATAAGGAATCTTTGTGTCAATAGTAGCCCCAAGACAAAGTACCTGGAAACTCCTCACAGAGCTTTGCAGCGAAAGTTGCGCTATGTTCTGTTTGGTGGATGGGATGGGATGGGATAGTCGGTCCTATGGATTGACAAAAAACGAGAGTGGAAGTTTCAGCTTCCAAAGTCAGGTGCTTCTAACCAAAAGATGTAATGAATTGGATATTATCCAAAGGATTATCCTATCCGACCCCTTCTAAGGTGGGCGTGAATCTTTAAACTTTGTTCTAATTAAATGAATCAGGTTCGGATTCATGACTTACGCATCCAATTCAATTCGAATCTAGGTTTTAAACCGACACAAGAATTTGGTTAAGATATGGTAAGACGTTTCTTTACTTGGGACCTGAATTGTCGATGCTTACAGGGAAAGGCACCACCTATCTTTGGTACTACGTTTTTGTATTATTTAATCATTTATAATTCTGGGATGTAAGGCAGATTTTGCCAAGCCTAGGTCTTCTTAAGCATTCCTGAAACCGGTCAGGAGCCTTTCGAGCCCCGATCATTAACGCCTTGATCCTAGGCCACTTCAAGTACAACTTGTGGAGTATTGATCTAGACAATTGGACCAATGAACAACTTGTTAAATTTGATATCTCAAAGTTTGAAAGGTTTTTAATTAAACATCGCAAAGTTACCATGGGAGAGTAACAATTTTTCCAAAACCAACTGCTATAGCGTGGTCCTCCTTCCCACTCTCTCATCTTCTCTTTCTCTTTCTCTCTCCCTCTCACCTTTTTCCACAGCTGGAGAGCTCGCCCCCTCCCTCCTCCGCTTCTTCCCCCACTTCATGGTGATGCAGTCACGAGGTCTGGAACGCCGGCGGCACCTGCGTCTGTAGGAGCTGCGTTTGCTGGAACGCCGGCGGCAGTTGGTGGCCGCAATGTCGGGAAAGCTGACGGCAGGGTCCGCGAACTCTCCCTCCTCCTCGCCGCGGTCCACCTCGAAGTCATGGTCTGGTCCGCCTTCCAAAACCTCTGGTTCAAGGTATACTCCTTCGACCCCGACCGCGTCCGCGGGCTCATCTCCTCCTTCTCCAGGCTCTCGAGCAGCCGCTCAACTACACGAGGAACAACATTGCCGACATTCTCGAGCCATGCGTGCGTCGCATCATCTATTTAGACTCTGATCTCGTGGTCGTCGACGATGTCGCGAAGCTCTGGAGAACGAATCTCAGTCGTCGACGATGTCGCGAAGCTCTGGTCGTCGATATTCTCGAACTTCACCAAGTACTTCATGCGGTCGTGCTACTTCAACACCGGCGTGATGGTGATGGACCTGGACCGGTAAAGGCAGCTCGGGTTCACCCGCCACATCGAGCAGTGGGTGTTGGGGGGGGGGGGAGGATTGGTGGAGTCGGGGAGGGACTCGGAGAGCCGGGACACGGAGTCGTAGAGCCATGACACTGTCCATAGATATTTTTAAAAATATTTTCTGGAATTTTTTTACCAAACATAATTTTAAATTTTTGTTTCTTAAAAGCATTCTCCAGATGAAAGTAACCAAACGCAAAGTCAGAATCTGTATACTCAGAAAACAACTTTATAACTTAATTTCAGAAAACTATTTTCAGAACCAAATTTCTGAAAACATATCCAAATAAATCCTTAGCTTTTGCGATGAGTTCTTCCAAAATTCGTATGAGGAACGTAGAGGATGATTCTAATTTTGTGTGGTATAATATTTCTATTTGTATCAAGAAAATAGTAAAAAGATTTAAAGGCAAATGATTGGACTTTGAAAGAAAGTTGGTGGTGGAATGAGAAAGTCCAAAAGGTTATTATAGCAAAAATGACTTCTCATAAAGATTGTAAAAGTGTAAATATGGAATTTAGAGAGATAAATTAGCAAAGAAGGAAGTTAAACAAAACAATTGAAGAAGTTAAATCTAAAGCCTATGCTTATTTGTATAAAACGTTATAAACTGAGAAAGGTAAATATATTTATTGGCTTGCTAAGATTGTAAGGAGTAGAGATCTAGGTAATATTGAATGAACCAAGAGTGAAGACCAAAAGCACTAATAAGATAAATGGATGTTAAGGAGAGGTGGAGGAGTTATTTAATAAGAACAATCTAGAAAAGCTTATTTTAGATATAGAGTTAACTCACAATAGGTGATATTGTTATTATCTTAATATTAGAAATTATGAAGTTAAGGGTGCTTTAAAGAAAATGAAAAATGGAAAAACAATAGGATATGATTATATTTCTACTCAGGTTTAGGAAAGTTTAAGTAAAAAATGATTGATGTGATTTACTAATTTATTCAACCAAATTTTAAATACTAGGAAGATGTGATGGACGAAGAACTAATCACCTTACCCATATGGAAGAATAAGGGAATTGTAACAACTAACGAGAAATTAAGGTTATAAGTTATACCATGAAGCCACGAGGGAGAGTAATTGAGCAAAAATTAAGAAAAGAAACTACACTTTCGTAGAATTATTTTTTATTTTATGCCCGAAAGACTACTATGGAAGCTATTTACTTATCAAAAAGACTAATGGAAATATTAAAGAGGGAAAGAGGGATTTCCATATGATTTTTTATTGACTCATAAAAAGCTTATGATAGAGTTGCTTAGGAGATAATGGGATGGGATTTGGAAAAAACACGTTCCTAGTAGCTATATTGAGACCATTAGGAATACATATGGAGTTACGGTAACCGTGAGAACCATTAGAGGTGATACTAAACTATTTCTATTGCCAGTGACTTACATCAAAGATCATTAGTAAATCTTACCATTTTGCGTTAGTTGTGGAGAAAATTACTATAAATACCCAAGAGGAGGTTCCATGGTATGTGATGTTTGCTAACGCCAATTAGAGTAGGACTATGTGAGAGAAACTTTGAAATCTAAAAGTTAAACTCCAAGCAAAAGGCCATGAGAAATTTGGAGTACATATAGATGGACAAGATACTTATTGAGTGATAGTTTTGTGGTATTTAGGATCAATCATTCATTACAACAACAACAGACAGGTTGAGAAGGATTTCATGTATAAAATTAAAACAAGATGGTTGGTTGAGAAACTGTTCTGAAGTACTTTGTGATCGGAATATACCTTTGAAGTTGGAAAAAAAATTCCAATAAGACTCGACAACTTTATGAATCAGAGTATTGAAAAATTAAGAAACAAATGTCCAAAAAGTTAGTATAGCAGAAATGAGAAATGAGAATGCTAAGATGGACGAGTGACAACATATTGAAAGATCGGATCAGAAATGAGCATATGTAGGAAGTTAGAGGTGACATCAGTTGAGGAGAGGACGAGATGAAAGAAAATCGTCTTAGATAGTTTAAACATGTGTAGCGTAGACCAAAAGGTAATAGTTAGATGAGCTAGTGGGTGGCCTAAACTAACATGGATCAAAGTTTCAGGTTTTTATTAGCCGTACAAAGGCCACGGCCCTTAACCAAGACGAATGGAAGAAAAATATTCAAATAGCCACCTCCAAAAATTTGGGATAAAGGCTATTCTTCTTGTTGTTTTTTAACAGACTATTGTTAGTATGTAGATCAAGAGATGGATTATGATATGAATTATACATATATTTTAAAACAGTATAAAAGCTTTGAAGAGCATATTAAGTATGTGCGTCCTATGTAGATAGTGCTCACACCTCCAAAGTAGGCATGAAATTGATTTTGGCTGACCACAAGATCAACTCTTTAGTAAGCTAAACATCAAATCAACTATTACCATACCTTCAGCCACAGGAACTATTTCACGCTTAATTTTTTTTACTTTACCCTTAGCATTAACCAATGCTCAATATTTCTATATAAGAAACAGAAGTCAAATTAAGCTTATAGGCGCTGAAATAGTGAGCAAACTTTTCTCAAGCTTGAGCAGTCTTTTAATTTGAGTTGAAATTGTAGGTTTGTGTTTTGCTTGTCTATTGATTGGTTGGAGTTTACTTCTAAATATCATGATCTAGTCTCTAAACAGTTCGTTTGACACCTTTGATGTAAAGATACCGTGTCATGTGAATATGTTAACTTATATAAACTTACTGATTGAAACAGACGCAGGACGTAGGATCTGACCCGAATCTGTTACCTGCTACTTGAATGATCAAGCTGTGGTTCTAAGTAGGATCGCACTAATATAACTAGACAAGTATATAAAGGCCAAAATCAATTATGCAGTATGTTTTGATAAATCTGTTATTCTGGCATAAACTAATACATTATATTTTCATTATGCAGTATCTTTTGATTCTTAATCATAAAGTTACTCTAACTGCACGGATAACATTAATATTTTGTTTGAATAAAAGAGGACACCGGAAGCATAAATGTACAGTATAATGTTTCCAATTGTTTAAAAACACTGGTTTAGACATGTGGCTGATCAAATGTGTTTCAAGAATCACCAGAATGTGGTTGTTTATTGGATTTCAGAAACACTGGAAACATAAATGTCGAAAACAGTGTTTGTTTAGATGACACTCATTTAAGATAACATGTGTCCGAACAAATTTGGGTTCTAAAGAATTACCAGTAAGTGGCGTATTTTACTAGTGTTAGGGTCTTATTCAACTCATTGTTCTCTGATCAGAAGCCCCAACCGGCGTTTTAAGAAAAAAAATGTACCCAAAGGCATGTCACATGGTGTGGGATTGGGAAATTAAAATCGACATCTAGTGTCTTATAAACCTTTTCCATTTGTGGTATTTTTCTTATGGCATTTTTCTTCTTCAACTACTCCTTGTAAAGTGACATCTCGTGTATTGTAAGCTTTTCCATTTAAAGGTTTAACCATTACAAGGTCAGAGGAAGAACGAAATTCACCATTCCTACTTCCTATCAAAAAAAAAAAAATCCTATATCTTGTAAAGCAAATGACTTAGCCTCTTGTAATCAGCGACCACTAATATAAAATACTGAGACTTTTAGGACTAGCATCCAGTAGTTAGAACTGCAAGTTGAAGTTTAGCATCTAAAGATGTAGTTTGCTCCATTGTTATCATAACTTGATTGTGAACTCACATGTCTAACTGAATCAGTTATTCAACTATACTAAACCTTGCATGAGATTAGCTCGGCAGAGTAAGAGCCAGATCCTTCTATCAAGTAATTATTAAAGTGTTGGCGTCTTAAAATTTGCTATAAGGTCATCCTCATACCCTTTAAATACCATGACATTACTGAGGTGACAAATATTTGCGATTGACATACTATTCAGGTGTCACGGGACCTCTTGCAACCAAAACTTATTACTCACAGGGTAACCATCGCCTCCGAACAGCACTTGGTCATCTTTACCACAAGACGTCCCCAAAAGAGCATGGTCATGATTCAGTATGTGATGAAGTGAAGCAGGGCAAGACCATGTTGTCTTCGCAAACACATAAGGGTGGAATCCCTCAAATGAAGGTTTGCAGCTCCCTCACAATTCACCTTTTGAGCATTACATCTTTGCCTTTTCTTCATTATGACAGTCATTTCCTTTTAAATTGTGTATCTCCAGATGTTTGATGTGTATATATTTGACACTATGACATTGTAATTTCCTTACAATTCACCTTTTGAGAATTACTATGACATTGTCATTTCCCTTTACATTGTGTATCTCCAGATGTTTGATGTGTATATATTTGACATTATGTGCATTAAAAAAATTGTGGATAAGCTTTGGGAAATTGTTTCGTACATGTCAATGGAGTCCCATAGATGCGCCAGTTATGATAATAGGTTGTAGAATCATTGTTTTTAGGAGTTTCTAGGACTACGACTAAACCCAAAAAAAAGGATGGAGGTAATACAAAAAAGAGGATATCCTTGTTTATAATGTTGTAGAGAAAATGGATGCTACTAGAGCTGAATGGAGGAAATAATTCGTGTACCTAACCTCAAAGATTTGGATGTAGGATTTGATTTTACATGTACCTTATTTTCTTTGAAGCATTTGTGGGCACCTTAAAGGTTACCAACAATCTTCTTGGAACTTTGAGCATCCTAACAAGATAGATTTCGTGATGCAAGCATTATTAGTTTCAGAGGTTTTCAACATGTACCCAAACTGTGCATGTTTTGAATTTTAGGCCCTTTTAGTTACGTATGTGAATAAATTTCAAGTATATGTTTTCTGATACCCTGCATGGTGTTAAATGCTTGATGAGTTGCATAATTTGTTGTCATGCTGATTTTATGTATATTTGATTGTTCATTTGTGAAATCTAGAAGAATTTGGATTTCTTTTTTTTTTTAGTCTGCAAACTCATTCACCCTTTAAATGCTCACTCACACAACACCTAACCACCTAAATCATAAAACCTTGCAGCCGCCATAGCTCAACTCCTGACCTCAGGGGTAAGCACTTACCATTAGACCAAGCTAGGAGGCTCAGAACTATTTAGTTAATGTTGGTTATAATGTATAATTAGCCCATGTATATATTCTGGAAGCAAGAAGTTGTTTCTTGTGATGAATGAGCAGTTTGGAACCATCAATTTGGGGACTTAAATAAGTTTCAAGTCAGAGGGTCTTCGTGCACTTGAGCTTCTGTTCAAGGCGCAGAGGGGAAGATTTCATGTACAATAAAAGCATTCACATACTATGTGCTGTCATTTTTCCCCTTTTCTGTAACATTAAATATGTGCATTTAAGGACAGAGAAAGGTTGTTAGAAGATATATCGTCTTCGTATATATAAACAAAATCCTGTTAGCTCTCTCAATTAAGATATGTATAGACAATAGTTAAATTTATTTATTTTTGCTTCCTATATTACTCTTATGCTTATTGGTTAATGTTTATTGCTTATTAGTTATACTACATATTTGTTGTATACATAAATGCAACATTATTTGATTCAAGAGCAGTCGATCCTGGACGGACGACCAGACGGCGAGGTGGGTGGCCTGTAGCCTCGCCTCGCCTATATATATATATATATATATATATATATATATAACACTAAGTAAAAAAAATAAAATAAAATAAAAAATATAACACTAAGTTAGTCTAGGATTTGTGATTAGCTAGTGATAGCTAAGCCTAAAGATTGGTACATTCAACCCATTCAGGGTTCAAATCCCACCTAAACTATTTGTTTTTTTTTTCCTTCTAATATATATACATATATGGACCGGATTGTGGGCGGGCCCTTGACCGGGCCAGGCCTGCAGGTCTGGGAGGGAAAACCTGACATGTTAGAGCGACTAGGCTGTGCCAGACTGAACCGTCGACCGGGTCTGCCCAGCCCGGGTTTGACCGGACCGGTCCCAGGGCGTGCATCGGGCCGCCCGGCCCACAACGCCGCTATCTATGGAACAAAATTGCCACCGCCCATTACAATCTGGACACTTTTGGGATTCTTTGTTTTTACTTTTTCTCTTGAAGAAATATTAATGCAATTTGGAAAGATATTCTGGGAAGCGTGATGCACTGAACTCAATTAAAATGACATTTAATGACTGAGAAGGACATTTTTTGGATTCAACTATTGCCTCTTATGTTATGGTCAAGCATGAAAGATACCATTCTGGCGTAGTAGTCAGAAATATGAATGATTCCACTGTTTGTTATGTGGACTTCATTTTGGCCACGAAGTCAACAGTCAACTGCTTATATATCAATGTCCAAAGAGAGCAGGCATCTCCATAGTATATAGCAACACAAAACTTAGAGCCCGGAGCTTCTAGAGTACTGACTAGCGGCATTCGGCATGTTCTGCTAGAAAGTTTGTTATGTAACTTAATCTTAACGCGTATTCAAGAAGTCGGCTTTACACAATTTTAACCAGGAGAATGAAAAGTTGTTTCGTGAGCACAACTACCACATGAAGGCATGATAGATGTTTCTTCTACAAGATAGAGTTTGCTAGAAGTTTTAAGTTCCTATACTAATACTATGTTGGTCAAGTTTTACATGATCTTTGGTGGCATGGGCTTTAGACGGACTCGTCAACCAACTGGTCTTCATGATTACATAATTGTGTTAGTCAGGAGACTCGAGACGGCAGCGCCAGCTCAGAAGACTGGTTTTGACATGGGGATAGGGTTCAGAACATGTCAAACTCATGCTAATTTTTTTTTTCTTTCTTAGGAAACTCATGTTCATGGATTACACAGACGCTTGCATATTTCCAAAGCTTTATGGCATTAGAGGAATGAACCTCATGATGCTAGCAGAAGCAGCAGTTCACTTCATCTTTTTTCGATTTTTGGAACTTTTATGATTTTCTCAAAAACTTCTCATTCTCACATTTCTATTTCAGAATTTCCATCATCCAAGATGTTTGACCTACAGACCTTTACAACCATGTAACCATTTCACTTTTTCATCAAATTTCTAACAAAAATTTGCTTGCTAGTTCCTATTGCTTTCATAGTCTCCTTCTAGAGTAGCAGTCAATCTCTATTATCGTAAACGAGAGAGCCATATTTCTCTGCTGCTGTTAGTTAAGTTACTCGGATCCAATATCAGGACAAAGTTTTGAACTATTTTTGGTGACCTCAGGTGGATCAACAGTCAGCTTTTCGAAACAATTCCGAGAGAATGGCTCTGGGATATCCATAGCTGCTGCTGGTTCAGTGATAATGATGAAAATAATTATCATTCAACATCGTATACATGCCCCAGAAACTCAGGTAAATCATTTTTATTTGCTTTTGTATCTTTCATTTTGTTTTCGTCATCAAAACTAGCACAACTATTATTATTGAAAATAAAATTCACTATAGGCCAGTTTTAAATGAAAGTTGGGTATTTTTTATTCTCTATTACTCGTCTACATAGGTCTGGTTGGGATGTCTATGGTTGGTCTGTATGCTCACGTTGTACACTAACCGGTCCGGGTTTGGCCTTTTCCTATTCAAAATTCTCGAAAAAATCTTTCCCCTCATCGGCACATTGTATACTATGTGATGAATAGTGTACCTTCGAATGTTTGTCAGCTGTATCTATGGCTTTGTTGGCACAAGCCTCGCTACCACATCGGCAGGCAAGTGGAAGTTGTACTATGGTATAGAGGCCTTAGCATGGTGTTTGGAATTGCTGGCAAGATGATTCTGTAAATATGACTAGGTCTAAATGGTAATTTTATCTAGCTTGATAACAGATGAATTTTTTTTTATTTATTTATTTGGACTATATTACGATTCATGAGTTGCTAAAGTTCTTTCTTTCATATGTTGGTTCAGAGAGCTTGGTCTTAATAGCTGCTGTTAAAGCCGAGGATCATAAAAGGCTGGTGAAGTGGGGTTTCACTAACACCCCTTTCTGACTTGTAACTTTTGCAGCTGGCTTCCGTACCAGTTTTAGCTCTGCAAACTACTATGTCGATAACATAGTGGGTGAACTGTTTCATGTAAGATTACAACAGTGAATCTATCAATGCATGCAATTGCGTTTAATATGGGACTTTAGCTATTAAATTCTGCTAAGATGTACTAAGAATAGATTAGACCAGTATCGAGTGGCTCAATATATATACTACGACAACTGGAAGTTTACTGCATGTTTCATTAGGTCAGTACCAATGTACCATAGTTAAACTGGTCACACCAGTATCATGTTTCATGTTTCTCGATGCATCTCATCTTGAGTAGACAATTCCAGTGCCAATAGCGTGAAGGCTATTATACTATTGCAATGTCCAGAGTTCTCTGCTGCAAGTGACTGCACAGTAGTGACAATTTGAGAGATCTCAGTGGAGTCTGCGGTGTCCTCCGCGTCCAGATGTGAATTTACCATTTCTGCATCCTCTGGTAAAGTTCCTCGTCTTCTGGAGTCTCTATTGCTAGGACCGGTCAGGGTTTTTTTTCCCAAAAAAAACTCTTCCTAGACCGCAGAAGAAAACGATGTGCCACGTGGCAGCGTGCGATTGGCCGGAGCATATCCAATGACGTAAGCCCCTCCCATGTAGGCCAAAAAAACCTGGTCAATCGTGCACTGCCATGTGGTCTGCGGTTTCTTCCGCGGTTTGTCTAGATCGTGGAAAAAAAAAAACCTGACCAATCGTGCGCTGCCATGTGGCATGCGATTTCTTCCGCGGTCTGTGTAGATGCGGTGGAAAAAAAAAAAATTGTTCTCAGAGGATGTCCATCTGTTCTTCCTGTTCACTAGCGATTAGGAAGAAAAGCAAAATTTATCATTGGTTCATTATGAAATGAACTATATGGCACCATGTGGTTCTAATTTCAAACAGAGATTCTGTGCATACATCTATGGACAAGTGGAGATCACCATGATTTGTGGTGGTCCAATGTTGCATGTTGTTGTTGTATGAGCCCATTCTGCGTGGGCCCCGTTCTGGAAATTTGCAATTTGCATTTACTTGCTGACTTACATATTTCTCTTCGAAACAAATGTTCCCCGTGCTTTGAATCGCTAATGTGCCGGTTATATAAATCACGTGTTCTTATTTGTTTAACAACAGATTAGTTGTCACTTGTCGGCAGAACTTACCGACTTCCTGACCACACGATCGATAAATGACGAAGGAGAGATGGGACCAACCACATGATCTCCATCGAAACAAGTGAGCTCTCTCTCTCTCTCTCTCTCTAATGGCGCACTAATCGCTCGCTCGTGTGGTCCACTAATCCTACTCCCTTGTCCATATTTGGCACACTTGGCTTAAAAGGATGATTTAGTGTCCATTTTATATTTAGTACGACAGGTCTTAAAGCCGCAAGTGATGTACAATTTTATTTTATTTTTACATATTAATTATCGCATATAAGCAAAGAAAGCCCGATAATATTTTTACATATTTTATATCAGTGTAAGTAAGTTCTGATATGTCCAATTAAAAAGTTTAGATTCTGAAATTTTTTTATCTTTTTTTCTATTATATCCTCCATAGTCTATATATGAAGGCTTTATTGTCAAGAATGGAAGTGAGGAATGAAAAGAAATTAAAAAAAATTAGTGTCTAAATTTTTTAATTGGAAAGTCAGATCTTAACCTCTATATTGATACGAAATTCAGGATGTAAACTTTAATTAGCCCTAATTATTTCCTAGAAAAAATAAATCTCGAGTGGCATGAAACATTTCTCAGTTAATGTTCCATATGTATGCAGCAAAAGCTGACCCCATAATTCTACTTACATGCAACAAAACACACTGAACATAGAATATTTGTTCACTAACACAAACACTTTTCATATCAAAAATTGGGAAATCACAGACCCTCCGAATTCCTCGAAAAAGCAAATCCCCACAACTGAAAATTATGTACGTTTTATTCCATTCCCAAAAAAAAAAAATCCCACATTTAGGTACCGTTTGGGAAGGGTGGAAAATGGGAGGAAGAAAAAAGTTGAGGGAAAAGTGAGAGAAAATTTTTAAATGATGGTGTTTGGAAAGGGAGAGAGAACATGGGGGAGGAAAATTTGAGAGGAAAAAGTAGGTGGGTCCCACCAAAAAATTTTCCTCCCAAATGAGGGAGGAAAATGGAGAGAGATGAGAGGAATTTGAGTGAATTTACCCCACCACCCCTCAAAAAGTTAAAATTAAATCATCATTTGAGAATACCAAGGAGGAAATAGTAATTATACATATATACATAAACAAATAAAAAATTATTTTTAAACTTTTTCTTCTCCTACTTTTTGTCCATCCAAACAAAGGAAGGAAAAATTAACTTTCTTCCATTTTCCTTCCCCTCCATTTTCCTTCCCCTCAGGCCTCGTTTGGTTCCCGGAATGGAAGGGAAAGGAAATCAATTCCTTGTCATTTCCTTTCCTTTGGAAAACTTTAATTCCTATTGATTTTTCTTTCCGATGTTTGGCAATACCAAGGAATTTGGAAAGGAAAGTGAATACTTCAATGTGGGAAAGTGATTCCTTCCCTGGATGGATGGAATCACTTTTCCCCCTAATTTTCCTTCCATTGAGAATCACTTTCCTTTTCTCCTCAATTCCTTGGGTGCCCAAACATAGGAAAGTAATCACTTTCCTTTCCCAACCGGGAGATTCCACGAACCAAACGAGGCCTCAAATTTTCTCTCCCTCCCCCCAACCCAACACAGTGTTAAAGTCCGTAGTCAAACCCATTCAAGCGAACCCCCACGTGCAGAGCGCATGTGCACCATCCCTTCGTATCACTAAAATAACAAAAAAGAAAAATATATATGTCCGATACAACACGTCCTCCTCCACTATACACCGTTACGGCATCTCCTCGAATTTTGCGCTCTGCCCCCTCCCCTCAATATTTTATTTCATTTACGACCTCTGCCAATAAACAATTATTATTCCTCCATTACGAAAAGCTGGCAACGGCCCGGATATCCCCTATTTTCCCCCACCAGTCAATCTCAGCCGTCCGTCCTGTCCTCCACAACCCATACTCCTCCGCTCCCGCCCCCAGGGGCAGTACAGTAATTCGCCTCCAAAAGCCTGTCAAGATGACGTCGTACCGGAGGGCAGAACCGTAATTGTCGGTCGTCAAATAATTCGGTCAATCAGACTCGGACAGCGGCGGTACGGCTTTGAGAGAGGCCTCTCGTCGGTGACCTGTACCGCTTCTGGGGGCTAACGGTCACCGGGCGGTGATGGGACCGCGCGAGTAAAGTGACGGCCGGATGGTGCGAGGCGATTGGATCGGACGGCTGGGAGCGCGTGGAGCTGTCTTGTCGCTCGATCGGTCGATGTGTTGTCAATCGCGACGGGATGTGGGAGGCTCGCCTCGTTGACCGCTGTTACTCGCATAGGTCCGTTGGTTTTTTTCCTGTTGGGTTTTTTTTTCAATTTCACCCAGTACGTAGTATTATTTTACATAATTTGCTAAGGTTGTGTTTGATTGGGTTTTTTTCTATGGAAAATATTTCCATCATAAATTTTCCACCAATTATTATGTTTGATAGCTTATATTTTCCATGGAATTATTTTCCAAAAAACTATCATTTTTCATGGAAAATAATTATTTTCTGTGAAAAATAATAGCAATTAAACACCCAAATTAAGTTTTCCATGAAATTTTTTTAAAATTCTATGAAATTTTTTTCCTAGAAAAATAATTCCATGAAATTAATTTTTTTCCACATTTTCTACCTTGCAATCAAACGCACCCTAAGTTGTAAAAGAAAATGTACTGTCAACAAGCGTTTTTCTTGCAATTTGATTTGACCCATACACGGCAAAGAGAGGAGAAACTTTGATACAGTACCAGGTATCAACACTTATCAAAACTTTGATACCTCCTATGTATAACATGTGTGTCTCCTTAAAATATATGTGTATATATATATATATGTGTACACGTTTTACAAAAGGGAAGGGACCCACATGTCATACATAGGGAATATCAAAACTTTGATACCCCCTACAGTATCATGTTACCAACTTTAGACTTCTGCCTAGGACCCCATAATTTAAGAAGCTTTGCAATACCTACAACCAAATGCTTACAATTTCTTTAAAACGTGCCACATGTCGGACTTAGATTGAAGGAGAGGGTAAATGGTGGGGTCGGATGGAGCCCATGTAGCAGGAAGGGTTGGAGGTCGAGTTTTTTTAATATAAAAATAAATACAACGTCAACACCCCGTGCCTCCTTTTTAAAAGGGTTATTGTAATAACTAATCTTATTTTAAAAATACTTACACTGGTCATCTCTCGATTTTATAATTTTAATAAAAATATAGGAGTAGCTAGTGTTATAAGTTCTATGAAAATGGAAAATATACAAGTGCCGTCCGTGTAATTATTTTTAAAGTATAATAATTTTTTTTATAAGTGTAAGATATAGGAACAGTTAACATAAATTATCCTTTAATGTACGATACATCTAATTTAGCTTACAAAGAATTTCTTGACCCCTATGACTTAAAAGTTTTTTTTTTGAAGCTATTGACCAATTCCAATTATTTATATCTAAATCCTACTTTATATCTAACTAGTCACGTTCACGTGTGTTACACGTATAAAAAAATTAATATTATTATTAATAAAATACATAAAAATCTAAATTATATAAAATATTAATTTTAATATATTTTAATATAATTTTTTATGATTATTTTTTAAAATTATGGATATGTATTTAATTAGATAATATTATGTAGTTAGTTTAAAAATAATATATTATAGTATATGGTGGTTTTTATTTTTTTACTTCAGGATATAAGGTTCGGTTAGCCACAGAAGATAAGAAAGGTAGTTAATTTTCAACTTTTATTTTCAATTTTTTAAAAATTTAATGGTTGATGATATACACGGCTTAAACGGCTTAATTTGGAGCCGTTTTGAACACCCTTTATATTTTAACTAATAAATGCACGTGCTTTGCATGTATAATAACTGATAATAAGAATAGTATCCAACTATAATCAAATATCTCTTCTAACTCATGTGGTTAAGGTATGAGGTATTTTTCTTGTTTGGTTGAGTTTGATTCTCCATGTTGACAAACTTAAATTTTTTTCAACCATTTTTACAAAATTTATTTTTTTAAAATAAAATAGTCCGTAATATAATATGACGACTTAGACGGATCACTTTTGAGTCGTTTTGAAGCCTCATTATATAGTGTAAGATAATACGTAAGGATCAAATTTTATAACAAACTCTCTTGTTAGCATCGAACGATCAATTATATATATATATATATATATATATATATAACGAGTCAATATATTCAATCTCCTACTCGGCCAATCCTTTGGCCTGAATTTGTTTCCAACTAAGAAGACAACTAAATGTGATGTATTGTACATTAGCCACATCCCACCAAATAATAAATTGGATCACATCACACTTGTATTTGAAAAACCATATATACATTCCAACCTAACCTAACCTAACCTAACCTAACCTACCCTACCATAGATAGAATATAATTATTACTTTATCATACCAAACATGTTTAATTAGGTTTGCAATCAACGAACGCAAGTCTAATCGAATTTTTTCAATAAAAAAAAAAAATCGACTACTTGCACATTGGTTCATAGTTCTTCTAGGCTATACTTTTGTTCCAACTCTACTTGTTGTAAAAAAAATTTGCAAAATTCGAAACTACAAATAAGCTTAAGTCGAGGATAAATTTAACCTTTATATCAAGGTGTTCACTGGACCGGGCGGCCCGGTCTCCGTCTCGAGCCTAGCCCGGTCAAATCCGGTCCGGGCCGGGCCGGCCTGAGTCCGGTCAACGATTCGGATCGGCCCGACCCACCCCCAAACTCGTCCCGGCTGGGTTATGCTCACCGACCCACTAGCCCGGACCGGCCCGATCCGGTTTGAACGCGGGTCCGGACCGGTCAAACCTGCCTAGCCCGGCCCGGACTGGCCCGGTTCGGCCTTTTTTTGAAAAAAAAAAATGGAGGTTTTAAACGTTGGGATGCCAAATGACCATTTTATCCCATTTTACTTTCTATTTTTAGATCGTTGGAAGGATATTTTGATCATTTTGCTGAAAATGATAAAGAATTACCCTTATAACAACTCTTTTTTTGGGTATATAATAGGTTATTTTGCACCTAAAAAACTATAAATATGCCATAAATCTTTAAACTTAATCACACCATAATTTCTTTCCTCTTACAAATTTTTTTATACTTGCTATTTTTTTTGGTCATTCTTACTCTTTTTTTTATAAAACAAATCATTTTTTTGGGTTTTTGGACCATAAATTGGGCTGTTCGGTCCAGGCCTGGTTTAGCACAGCCCGACCCAACCGATCCCCGGGTCTGGATTGGATTCAGCTCCCCTCCCTCCCCTCCGGGTTAGTCCGGCCCGGCCCGCTTTCACGAACGGTCTGAGCTCGGTCCGGTTCGGGCCCAGGACGGCCCAGACCGGCTCACCCAATACCTTGACCTCCATAAGATATTTGTGTCCTTCTTACTGTATCGAGTTAACAAACTTACCTTCCAAAATGAAATATATCACTGATTTTCAGTCGTTGAACTTTTTAAGAAAAACAAACTAGACACGAATAACTCTTCCACATAATAACAAGAAGAGGAAGTGAGTAAACATCAATTTTTGGAAAAAAAAAAATATTACTGTCAAAATTTGGTGTATCCAAAATAAGTGCATAACCTGCTTCAATAGTCACCAATGTGCCTATTGGTGAAAAGTTTAATGCCTTTAGTGACATACCAAATATGTTCTTTGTGCCTTCTTTTTTTTTTACAGAAAATTACATAAAAAGCATTAAAGTTTTATATAATTGTAAAAAAAAGCATCAAGTTTTTCTAAATTTTATTTTGAGCATCCATACGACAATTGAAATGCCGTATGATGATGTCAGCTGAGATATTAACCGTTAACATGGATTAACGGGAGGAGTAATCAGATTAGGGTCAGACGGCAAATGAAAAGCCGTTCGCTGACGTCAGCTTGCTGCAAATGAATTGATGTTTGGTGTTTGAATTTATTTATTTTTTTACTGCGGTGGTTTATTGTTGGCGGTTGGGGTAAAGGCAGTCCATTTCCCTAAGAAAGAAAAAAAGAACCGTTGCCATAAGAAAGAAAAATAAAATAAAAAATAAAAAATAAAACCACCCAAACGGCAAATGAAATGCCGCAAGCTGACTATAGCGACCGGCTTTCGAATTGCCGTTTGAACATAATCCTCTCTCCCTCTACTTAATATGGTTTAATCTACGATGACGTAAGCTAACATCGTCATACGGCATTTCAATTGCCATATGGATGCTCAAAATGAAATTTGGAGAAACTTGATGCTTTTTTTTTTACAATTATATAAAACTTTAATATTTTTTATGCAATTTTTTGCTTTTTTTTATGCATTCCTACACAAATTCAATGAATCTGGACAAGACAATATTAGACAAAAATATTATAAGTAGAGGACCTATATAAAAAAGTCCAAAATGTCAATTGGTCTTTGCTCAACCCGCGCTCGCTGTTATAGAGAATTTATTTCTAAATATTGTATCAAAATATTGTCAATTACAGGATTGGAGCTCTTTTTTTTTCATTATTTTTCTATGTTGCGACCACAAGGTTCACATATACTTATAATATCAAAAATATTATCAACACTTAGTTGTAGTGAAATTAAGTTCCACAAACGTTAATTTGCTTAATTGTTTGTTTATAAGCAATATTATTTTTTTGGACCACTTTTGGAATCATGATCGTAGTTGTGATTTTAAAATCTATGTTTAAAAAAATTACAACAACGTCCAAACAAATTGCGAGTTCGAAAGGTGCCTCCGCATTGAGTGGCTCTCCAACATTTTTTTACTTCTTATATACAATTGTTACGAAATAGCTTTTGTTAATATTAAAGTGGCTATGTCCATTTGTTTTCCTTTCTTGGACTTAGGAATCGAATGGAAAGGAAATCCTTTTTTTTTTCCTTTCCTTTAAAAAATTATAATTTTTTTTATATTTGGGACTGCCAAGTAATTTAGAAAGAAAAATAAATACTTCAATATAGAAAAGTGATTCTTTGCTTGGATGGATGTAATTATTATTTTTCATAATTTTTCTTCCATTGGAATCACTTTCATTTCCTCCTCAATTCCTTTGGCATCCAAACATAGGAAAATAATCACTTTCCTTTCCCAATCAATGATTCCGCGAACCAAACGAGATCTGTACGTAATGCAAAATGTGTATTACTTTTGTACCTAAATACAAAACGAACTTGCCGATGTCGAGGTTGAACTTGGTTCCGACTAGTAACTGTTAGTATTAAATTTCCAACTCTCTATTTTAGACTATGAAATTAAAATATAAAATAACGATCTAATCAAGACCGATGCTTGAAGTTGGTTCAATATTCTTAAGACGATATTCGTTTCGCACTGGTGCTTACGTTTAATGACGATTAGTCTCCCAGGATACAACGATTTTTCTCCTTCGGTAGCAGCACTTCACACCGCAGGAACTGGACTGTCACTTCCCGTTCCCAGAATACGTATTTATTTAATAGTTACCATGTATTATTCTGTATTTAAATTTCTGTAAATTTATGTTAGTTAATTAATCTGCTCTTTAAATTTTCATGTTAATTTATTTTCTGCAATTTTATTTCTGCACTTTATTTCCTGCTTTTATTCCTGCATTTATTTTCTGCTTTTACCTCTTTGCTTTGCTTGCGGGTTGGCCTTGGATGAACCCATTGGACCCGGCCCAATACTCCCACCTACCACCACCCTTTCATTTAAAGCCCAAAACCATTTCTCTCTCTTCATTACTTCTTTCCATTTCACTTCTTCTTCCTCATAACTCTCCCACCAACCTAGAAGAGATAGGCAAGTGCCAACTTGCTTGATGATGGATCCCCATTATTATTGTTCCATCATCTTCCTCATTTGATTCTAAGTCTCTTTAGTACTTAGCATTTTCAATTTCCATGGCTTATTTGTTGTAGATCTAAGTTTGATACACTTTCGGATTTCTTAGGTTTTGATCTAGTAAACCTTGTTATCTTCAAGTTTCGATGGTTCCATGTTGTAGAGAATTTCGTTCTACCCAATTTTGACCTATGGAAGTCCATATTTGGACTTGGGATGAAGGATTTATGAAGCTTGGAAGCAATGGCTTCCATGGTTCCCATGGTTCTGTTCTCAGAAAATTCGGAGAAGAAGAACAGTCCCAGCCGCATCAAATCTTCATTCCTCAAGCGCATGGAAATCTTTATTCCCACAGCGCATCAAATCTTCATTCCTCAAGCGCATGAGATTTACTTCCCACAGCTCATCAATCATCACTTCTCACAGCCAAGGCGCATGAGTTTATTTATTTCCCACAGATTCTCTCAGGCGCATGAGTTTATTTATTTTCCACAGCTTCCCTGAGTTTATTTATTTCTCACAGCCACCTTCCTCAGGCGCATGGATTATTTATTTCCCAATCTTATTTCACAGCGCATGATATTTATTTCCCAATCTCATTCCTCAGGCGCATGGATTATTTATTTCCCAATCTTATTTCACAGCGCATGATATTTATTTCCCAATCTCATTCCTCAGGCGCATGGATTATTTATTTCTCAATCTTATTCCACAGCGCATGATATTTATTTCTCACAGCCGCATTCCCACAGCGCATGAGTTTAATTATTTTCCAATCATTTTCCTCAGGCGCATGATATTATTTATTTCCCAACCTTTCCCACGGCGCATGATATTATTTATTTCCCAACCTTTCCCACAGCGCATGAGATTCTTTATTTCCCAAACATTCCCACAGTGCATGAGATTTATTTATTCCCCAATCATTTCCCACAGCGCATGAGATTCTTTATTTCCCAACATTATTTATTTTCCAATGTTTATTTTCCGAATTTGGCATTAATTAACATTGATTGTTATCTTGATTAATTATTGATCATGCGTTCCTAGATGGAACTAAGAGACTGGCTAGTCGTCTTATTGAAATGAATGAATGAGACACGTTCATATTAAGTATGAACTACTATAATCGATTGGCCGATCCCGAATATTGACATACAGGCACACATGCAGGCTTCAATTTATTTATTTATTTATTTTACTATAAAGAAGCATGTGTACTTTATGGTCAAGGCATGATTGTTCCGTGGTTAGTTTGGATTGTTGCATTACGCTATGTAAGACCTACAACCTAACCGCACGGGCATCGTTGTAGAGTTGTGCATATCGTACCCTGTACGAAAGTACTCATTCCGAATGACCATGATCCACGGCATGGGATTTCACTCAACGTAGAGACTATTAAGTTAAATAAAAATAATGATTGCATGGAGAGAATGGATTCCCGAGTTCTTACATGGCAGCCCTCTTTGGGACTATTAGTGCCCAACAGGCCGGCTGGTTCCCACAGATACTGCAAATCTGCCACACGGACAGGGAGCGGTATCTGCTTATATTATTGTATATTGTATATTGATGACGGGCGTCCCGCTGAGACTCGTCTAATTCATGATTGGCGCAATTGATTGATTGGATAGACTAGCCTTGCTTGTCCATAGTAAGAACTGAGAAATCCTTATTGCATAATTCCAGGATAACTTGGGACTCACAGTAGTAAGCCGTAGGAGTTGGATGGCCGTTTAAGTTGATTTGTTTGTGTACTGTACCTACTATGTTAACTAACTGAGATGATCAGAGCATCATGACATGACGGGCCAACTTCTGTCCTTGTTTGGTTGGGAGGTTGGTTCGAAGTGTCGTGATGTCACGTGAATCCCAGTAGCGAGCAGAGATCTATTATTATATTCTCTTATTTACTGGTTTAATGCCTCATATCGTGCTTCCTTGCGGTACTTGCTATTAGAGGTCTAACCTCTCTGGTTTTGCATGGCCAGATTTAGAGCCGGTTCCCGAGGACTCAACTTACTTCTACCTCCAAGATGGTCAATACTAGAGGAATGATCGCAGTAGAACTCGAGTGGGTTCCTTACTTCCCCGCTCGTTTTGTTACTTACTTTATATTTTGCCGTTTGGCACCGACATGTTAGTCGGATTGTCCTGTACTTACTTTTACATAATTGTAATTAAGTCAGACTGCAGCTGATAACAATTGTGTATATGTTGCTATATCATCTGGCTATATTTTGTAAAGCCAGATATCAAGAACATTTTGACAGAGCGTTTGGGACGCCTTACTGCTTTATCTTACATGTTCTCTATTACTGTTTCTTGTTCGAATGATTGAGACAATAGATGTGAAGTGACCATAGTGAGACCTTTATGTAGTATACACCCCCTCGTCTGGTTAGACAGCATTGATCGTATTATACGGTATTTATCTACCCGTAATACGTAGCTGGCTGAGTCATTCCCCCGCTCTCCAGTATTCTGGTTCTGGGGCGTGACAAGGTTTTAGTGGTGGCCCATGCAGGTCTGATTTCAGACTTGTGGGGTGTTTTAATTTATAAGATGTCTCAATCACACATGTTTCCCCTTGATCTCCTGATTCGTATTCTCGATTCTAGCTTGACATTCCGGTATCCTTTGACTTCATTGATCTTCCCTGTCCGACCGTTTGATTATTCTCTTGTCCCTTTTCTTAGGGACACCTCGTCCGCATCTGTCAGGATTGGGCAACAACAACAAGGGCAACATGGGCAACCTGACCAGGTTGGTCAGCAACAAGAGCCAGTACAACCTCAAGAGGCTATTCAAGAAGAGGTGATAGTGGAACCAGCAGTTGGACCGCAGTATCCGGAGGTTCCAACACCACCAATAGTTCCACCTACCCCAGTGGAAGTGGACACCCCAGCCCTTCTGGAGATCATGAGAGGGATGATGGCTACTCAGCAACATCAGATGTTAGCCCAGCAGCGCATGCACGCTCAGTTACAAGAGCAGAATGTGTTGCTCAACCAAGGGTTGCAGACAGCTTTGGAAAGAGGGGCAAGGCCAGATTCAGGAGCATCAGCCAGGTTTTGCAAGTACAACCCCCGTCGTTTCGAAGGCACGGAGGATGCCATCTCAGCAGATGCATGGCTTAAGGATATTGAGGCTATTTTAACAGCCGCTAAGGTGCCAGCAGAAGAACGTGTGGATCTAGTGAAGCTGTTACTTCAAGATCTCGCACGTGATTGGTGGGAATCAGAGGAGGTAGGCATCAGACGTCCTGTGGCTTGGGACGATTTTACAGCAAGATTCAAGACGAAGTACTATGGAGTTGTGGCGCAATTTGAGCTACAACAGAAGTTTATTAATCTTAGACAGGCTGGCAAGACTGTAGATGCTTATGCAGCAGAGTTCTGCAGATTGAGTAGGTTCGCCCCAGAGATGGTAGCAACAGAGAGCCAGAGGGCTATGAGGTTCCAGCAAGGGTTTCATCTTGAGCTTTTGCAATTGATAGAGGGGCACAATTATCAGACTTTTGATGAAGTATTGACGGCAACTCGAAGGCATGAGATAACCATTCAGAGGCTTGCGGCAAGGACTGGAGGTCAGAAGAGATCCCACAGTCAGATTGAAGGAGGAGGGGGAGCAGCTCCCCGAACAACAGCACCATCCACTGGCATTCGTATCCACGATGTGGCGATACGAGGACCAGTACCACCAAGGCAGCAGCAACAGCATCAGAGGAAGAACCAGCAACCCCCAGCGGGCTGCACTTATTGCGGGAAGATAGGGCACACTAGAGATGTGTGTCGGACATTAAACGGGCTGTGTCTGATATGTGAAAGCCCAGATCATCGGGTTACCACATGTCCCATGAATTCGAGGTCAGGAGGACCAGTACAACAGTTTCCTGCTCTGCCAGCACCAGGGGCAGGACAGTATCGAGGACCAGCGGTAGCAGTGAGACCGTTGGCCCAGCGTCCGTTCATGACGCAGGCTCAGATGTTTCGGCAGCAGGGACCGCCGATGCAACAACACCAGCATAGACCACCCCAGCATCACCAAGGCAGGGGCCAGCGACAGCACCAGGCTAGGCCGCAGCATGGGAACCAGCAAGGAGGTCGAGGGCAGGCATTCACTCTGTCCTTGGAAGAGGCATTAGCATCGGGAGATGTTGTGGCAGGTAACATTCTCGTCGCCTCATATCCCGCAGTAGCATTGTTTGATTCGGGAGCATCCCATTCATTTATATCTGCACAATTTGTAACACGGCTAGGAATGGAGTTCGAGGCATTGCCAGGGAGGTTGAATATACTCACTGGTAATGGGCTCGTAGGAGTTAGTAGAGTTATTCTAGCATGTAGCGTTGTAGTTTGCGGGCATTCCTTACCCGCCCGGTTGATAGAATTTCCTGTTGGAAATTTCGACGTTATCTTAGGCATGGACTGGCTGAAAGACAGTCATGCGACAATAGATTGTCGTAGAGGGAGTGTATCCTTTGATATTCCAGGCATGAAGCGGTTCACTTTAGTCAGATCAGTAGCAACTCAACAAGAACAGGGAGTAGTAACGGCAATGGAAGAAGTTCAAGTCCCGAAGGTAGTTGAAGAGTTTTTGGACGTATTTCCCGAAGAACTTCCAGGTCTACCACCAGTTAGAGATATTGAGTTCAGTATAGAATTGGCACCTGGAACTAAACCGATATCAGATCGGGTTTACAGAATGGCGGATTCAGAGCAGGCCAAGGTATATCAGCACATAGAGGAACTGAAGGAGAAGAAGTTCATCCAAGCTAGCGTATCACCATGGACAGCACCAGTGGTACTTGTGGGGAAGAAGGATGGGTCATCCAGATTGTGCATTGATTACAGGAAGCTTAACGCAGCAACAGTGAAGAACAAGTACCCACTACCCAGGATCGACGACTTATTTGATCAGTTGAGCAGGGCCAGAGTTTTCTCCAAGATAGATCTTCGTTCAGGGTATCATCAAGTGAGGGTTCGGAAGGAGGATATTCCCAAGACAGCATTCAGGTCGAAGTATGGGCATTATGAATTCTTAGTAATGCCGTTTGGTTTGACCAATGCTCCAGCAATCTTTATGGATTTGATGAATCGCATCTTTATGCCGTACTTGGATCAGTTTGTCGTGGTATTTCTCGACGACATTCTTGTATACTCAGCTAGTGAAGAGGAGCATGAAGACCACCTCAGGAAAGTGTTACAGGTTCTGAGAGAGAACCAGTTGTATGCCAAGCTCAGCAAATGTGAGTTTTGGTCGGATCACATTTCATTTTTGGGTCATATCATATCAGGAGCTGGAGTAGCAGTGGATCCCAAGAAGGTAGAAGCAGTAGAAAGTTGGCCAGTACCCAAGACCGTAGCAGATGTGCGGAGTTTCTTGGGATTGGCAGGATATTACAGAAGGTTTGTATCAGACTTTACAAGACTTTCAGCACCCATGACCCGATTGACACGGAAAGATGTACCATTCGTCTGGTCGGCAGAATGCCAGACATCATTTGAGAATTTGAAGCAGAAGTTGATATCAGCACCTATTCTTACATTACCAGTTGGACCCGGAGGTTTTACTGTTTATTGTGATGCGTCAGGCAAAGGACTTGGATGTGTCCTCATGCAACATGGGAAGGTGATAGCGTATGCATCTAGGCAGCTTCGAGACCACGAGAAGAATTACCCAACTCATGATTTGGAGTTGGCGGCAGTAGTATTCGCTTTGAAGCTATGGAGGCATTACTTATATGGTGACCGAGTGGAGATGTACACGGACCACAAAAGTCTGAAGTACATCTTTACTCAGAAGGAACTGAACATGAGGCAGAGAAGATGGTTGGAGTTGATCAAGGATTACGACGTGGAGCTTCAGTATCATCCAGGCAAGGCTAATGTGGTAGCAGATGCTCTCAGCAGGAGAGGCGGCGCATTTATGTTAACAACACAGAGGCATATTTTAGAAGACCTTCAGGAGATGGGCATCGAGGTTATACTTCCTAGTGATGTAGGAGTTCTGGCGAGTCTACAAGTTCAATCCGACTTAGTAGACAGGATCAAGGCAGCTCAGACACAAGACCCAAGGATTCAGAAGCTTAGGGAAGAATGTGAGTCAGGACTCAGGAAGGAGATGCAAATCCATGAAGATGGTACGCTTAGGTTTGGGTCACGTCTATGTGTGCCTAGTGGAGATATCAGACAGGAGGTTATGGCAGAAGCTCACAGTTCTCAGTACTCTGTACACCCTGGAGGGACCAAGATGTACCAAGATATCAAGCAGCACTTCTGGTGGAACGGGATGAAGAGGGAGATAGCTAGATTCGTTTCCCGTTGCTTGGTATGTCAGCAAGTGAAGGCAGAGCAGCAGAGGCCAGTTGGATTATTGCAACCGCTTCCTATCCCGGAATGGAA
The DNA here is from genome assembly GCA_029216955.1 of Iris pallida. Taxonomy (NCBI): domain Eukaryota; kingdom Viridiplantae; phylum Streptophyta; class Magnoliopsida; order Asparagales; family Iridaceae; genus Iris; species Iris pallida. The sequence continues at coordinate 19,140,014 of JANAVB010004600.1, forward strand.
GTGGGAGCATATCACAATAGACTTTGTGACCGGTTTACCAAGATCCCCAAGTGGTAAGGATGCTATTTGGGTAATCGTAGATCGGCTTACGAAGGTGGCACATTTTCTTCCTTTCAGAGTAGGTCAATCTACGGAGAAGTTGGCAGAATTATATATGCAGCAGATAGTCAGACAGCATGGGGTCCCAGTCAGTATTGTGTCAGACAGAGATACCCGTTTTATATCACATTTTTGGAAGAGCTTACATCATAGCCTGGGTACCAAGTTAAGGTTTAGCACGGCTTACCATCCCCAGACAGACGGGCAATCAGAAAGAACAATTCAGACTTTGGAAGACATGTTGCGAGCTTGTACTCTGGATTTTGGAGGATCTTGGGAGAGCCACCTGCACTTAGTCGAGTTCTCGTACAATAACAGTTATCAAGCAAGTATCCAGATGGCGCCATTTGAAGCACTATATGGTAAGAAGTGTAGGTCGCCACTAGCGTGGGACAATATTGGGGAGAGAAAGATGTTAGGCCCGGAGATGATTGTTCAGACAGTGGAAGTGATTAAAGGAATTAGAGAGCGACTTCGAGTTGCGCAGGATCGGCATCGTCATTGGGCAGACCAGCATCGTAGGCCGCTAGAATTTTCTGTTGGGGACCACGTATTCTTGCGGATCTCACCTACCCGTGGGGTCATTAGATTTGGCATTCGCGGAAAGTTGAGTCCCCGATACGTGGGCCCGTTTGTTATTCTTGATCGGGTAGGCGATGTTGCTTATCGTTTATCCCTTCCACCTTCGTTACGAGAGGTGCATGATGTGTTTCATGTATCTCAATTGCGAAGGTATGTATCAGACCCAAGCCATGTCCTTGATCATTCTGAGCTGGTTGTTGGTACCAACCTGTCTTACGAGGAACAGCCTGTGTCTATTTTGGACCGAAGAGAGAAGGTACTTAAGAACCGAACAATTAACCTTGTCCGGGTTGCTTGGGGTCATCACTCTTTGGGGGAGTCAACGTGGGAACGTGAGGATGATATCCGATCACGGTATCCGCACATGTTTGACTCACAAGGTATATCTCTTTCTGTATACCTTGATTGTCTTAACCCCTCATGCTTGTCACGTTGTAAGTAGAATTGCTTGGTGTCGTAGAATGTTCAGCATGGATATGTTTCTACTGTTAATATTGTAGAATGATTGCTTACTCTAATTGATCGTACTTAGATTAATTTAGCTTCGATGTTTCTATCATGTTTGGATCTGAAATTCCGAGGACGGAATTTTTCTAAGGAGGGTAGAGATGTCACTTCCCGTTCCCAGAATACGTATTTATTTAATAGTTACCATGTATTATTCTGTATTTAAATTTCTGTAAATTTATGTTAGTTAATTAATCTGCTCTTTAAATTTTCATGTTAATTTATTTCCTGCAATTTTATTTCTGCACTTTATTTCCTGCTTTTATTCCTGCATTTATTTTCTGCTTTTACCTCTTTGCTTTGCTTGCGGGTTGGCCTTGGATGAACCCATTGGACCCGGCCCAATACTCCCACCTACCACCACCCTTTCATTTAAAGCCCAAAACTATTTCTCTCTCTTCATTACTTCTTTCCATTTCACTTCTTCTTCCTCATAACTCTCCCACCAACCTAGAAGAGATAGGCAAGTGCCAACTTGCTTGATGATGGATCCCCATTATTATTGTTCCATCATCTTCCTCATTTGATTCTAAGTCTCTTTAGTACTTAGCATTTTTAATTTCCATGGCTTATTTGTTGTAGATCTAAGTTTGATACACTTTCGGATTTCTTAGGTTTTGATCTAGTAAACCTTGTTATCTTCAAGTTTCGATGGTTCCATGTTGTAGAGAATTTCGTTCTACCCAATTTTGACCTATGGAAGTCCATATTTGGGCTTGGGATGAAGGATTTATGAAGCTTGGAAGCAATGGCTTCCATGGTTCCCATGGTTCTGTTCTCAGAAAATTCGGAGAAGAAGAACAGTCCCAGCCGCATCAAATCTTCATTCCTCAAGCGCATGAAAATCTTTATTCCCACAGCGCATCAAATCTTCATTCCTCAAGCGCATGAGATTTACTTCCCACAGCGCATCAAATCATCACTTCCCACAGCCAAGGCGCATGATTTATTTATTTTCCAATCACTTCTCACAGCCAAGGCGCATGAGTTTATTTATTTCCCACAGATTTTCTCAGGCGCATGAGTTTATTTATTTTTCACAGCTTCCCTGAGTTTATTTATTTCTCACAGCCACCTTCCTCAAGCGCATGGATTATTTATTTCCCAATCTTATTTCACAGCGCATGATATTTATTTCCCAATCTCATTCCTCAGGCGCATGGATTATTTATTTCCCAATCTTATTTCACAGCGCATGATATTTATTTCCCAATCTCATTCCTCAGGCGCATGGATTATTTATTTCCCAATCTTATTTTACAGCGCATGATATTTATTTCCCAATCTCATTCTCAGGCGCATGGATTATTTATTTTCCAATCTTATTTCACAGCGCATGATATTTATTTCCCAATCTCATTCCTCAGGCGCATGGATTATTTATTTCTCAATCTTATTCCACAGCGCATGATATTTATTTCTCACAGCCTCCCACAGCGCATGAGTTTAATTATTTTCCAATCATTTCCCTCAGGCGCATGATATTATTTATTTCCCAACCTTTCCCACAGCGCATGAGATTCTTTATTTCCCAAACATTCCCACAGTGCATGAGATTTATTTATTCCCCAATCATTTCCCACAGCGCATGAGATTCTTTATTTCCCAACATTATTTATTTCCCAATGTTTATTTTCCGAATTTGGCATTAATTAACATTGATTGTTATCTTGATTAATTAATGATCATGCGTTCCTAGATGGAACTAAGAGACTGGCTAGTCGTCTTATTGAAATGAATGAATGAGACACGTTCATATTAAGTATGAACTACTATAATCGATTGGCCGATCCCGAATATTGACATACAGGCACACATGCAGGCTTCAATTTATTTATTTATTTATTTTACTATAAAGAAGCATGTGTACTTTATGGTCAAGGCATGATTGTTCCGTGGTTAGTTTGGATTGTTGCATTACGCTATGTAAGACCTACAACCTAACCGCACGGGCATCGTTGTAGAGTTGTGCATATCGTACCCTGTACGAAAGTACTCATTCCGAATGACCATGATCCACGGCATGGGATTTCACTCAACGTAGAGACTATTAAGTTAAATAAAAATAATGATTGCATGGAGAGAATGGATTCCCGAGTTCTTACATGGCAGCCCTCTTTGGGACTATTAGTGCCCAACAGGCCGGCTGGTTCCCACAGATACTGCAAATCTGCCACACGGACAGGGAGCGGTATCTGCTTATATTATTGTATATTGTATATTGATGACGGGCGTCCCGCTGGGACTCGTCTAATTCATGATTGGCGCAATTGATTGATTGGATAGACTAGCCTTGCTTGTCCATAGTAAGAACTGAGAAATCCTTATTGCATAATTCTAGGATAACTTGGGACTCACAGTAGTAAGTCGTAGGAGTTGGATGGCCGTTTAAGTTGATTTGTTTGTGTACTGTACCTACTCTGTTAACTAACTGAGATGATCAGAGCATCATGACATGACGGGCCAACTTCTGTCCTTGTTTGGTTGGGAGGTTGGTTCGAAGTGTCGTGATGTCACGTGAATCCCAGTAGCGAGCAGAGATCTATTATTATATTCTCTTATTTACTGGTTTAATGCCTCATATCGTGCTTCCTTGCGGTACTTGCTATTAGAGGTCTAACCTCTCTGGTTTTGCATGACCAGATTTAGAGCCGGTTCCCGAGGACTCAACTTACTTCTACCTCCAAGATGGTCAATACTAGAGGAATGATCGCAGGAGGACTCGAGTGGGTTCCTTACTTCCCCGCTCGTTTTGTTACTTACTTTATATTTTGCCGTTTGGCACCGACATGTTAGTCGGATTGTCCTGTACTTACTTTTACATAATTGTAATTAAGTCAGACTGCAGCTGATAACAATTGTGTATATGTTGCTATATCATCTGGCTATATTTTGTAAAGCCAGATATCAAGAACATTTTGACAGAGCGTTTGGGACGCCTTACTGCTTTATCTTACATGTTCTCTATTACTGTTTCTTGTTCGAATGATTGAGACAATAGATGTGAAGTGACCATAGTGAGACCTTTATGTAGTATACACCCCCTCGTCTGGTTAGACAGCATTGATCGTATTATACGGTATTTATCTACCCGTAATACGTAGCTGGCTGAGTCATTCCCCCGCTCTCCAGTATTCTGGTTCTGGGGCGTGACATGGACGAAGCAATAGGTACTCTCTCTCTCTCTCTCTCTCTCTCTCTCTCTCTTAGACTTGGGTGTGTTTGATTGCAAGGTAGAAAATACATGGAAAAGAAATTAATTCCATGGAATTCTTTTCCCAGGAAAAAAATTCTATGGAATTTTAAAAAATTTCATGGAAAACTTAATTTGGTTTTTGATTGTCATTATTTTCCACGAAAAATAGTTATTTTTCATGAAAAATGATATTTTCCTATGGGTTAGACAAGTTTCATTTTCCACCATTTTAGAAGAAAATATGGAAAATGATAGTTTTTTTTGAAAATAATTCCATGGAAAATATAAGCTATCAAACACTACAATTGGTGGAAAATATGTGGTGGAAATATTTTCCATGGAAAAAATGCCCAATCAAACACAGCCATAATGTTTGATGAATGAATTGAGTTTTAGAATTATTCAAACACTTATGCTTTTATAGATGATAAAGAGACACAATGGAAATGACACACATTTTCAATAGATTCGTTGTCCTAGAGTAAAGAGACACAATAGAAAGGACACACATTTTCAATATATTCGTTGAATAGGTTCGTTGCCATAGACTAGGGGATGATCATTTGGTCCGAAGTCCATGGGCGCCCAAAAAATCTGTCCGGTCCGATGGGCCAAAGTCCGATAGAGCCCGGTCATTAGGGTAGGCCAACCCGGTTCATATTCGTATAGGACTGGGCTTAGGCTATGCATACGTTCGTTCGAGGTCCGTCCGATACAAACTTGGACTATGCGTCCGAACCTGGTCCAAAACGAAGTAATGATCCCTACCATAGTTATAATTGGACACACTTATTAGGAAATAATAATAATTCTTAATTAATATTTCAAATATACATTCACTTTTACAACAGTAACAATAGTAATTTCAAGTCTCTACCGACAATAACAACAAAGTCCGAGACCAAAAAGTAAAAAAATACAAACACTAAACACACAAAAAAAAAAAAAAAAACCAAAATAACGAGAGCGGGAAAATTACAGTGACCAATCCCCAATCACGTGCCGATCCCTCTCGATTTTCCCACGTGGGGACCCCCTCTCTCCCTCCAACGGTCCATTATCCCTCCACGTCGACCCAATGAAATAGAATCCTGGCCGTCCAAAGCCTACAGCCATCCCTAGGACCCATCTAAGCATTGTATATACATCGTATATACGTACGTACCCCCACGTGGGCCCCACCCATCCCTATCCAACTTAGGCCTGTCAATGGTTGACCGAAAATCCGTATCCGATCCGTATTCGAACCGAAAATATCCGAAATTTCGGATACGGATACGGATTCGGATATCTTATCGGATATTTATCGGATATCGGATACGGGTACGGTAAGTACCATATCCGAACCAATAAAATCCGAACCAATAATATTTAATTTTTTTAATAAATTTAAAATATATATGTGGCAATGTATTCAATGTATGCATGAGATTATTAGTTATTTGTGCTTGTGTGGAGAATTATGACAAAATATGTTGTTCCAATGTGGAAATTGTTGGTTCTGATTCTTTTCTTCCATGTTTTAATATATTTTTTTAGTAATCTTATTGGTTCGGATATTATCCGATATCCGATAAAATTATCGGTAACGGATATGGTAGCCAAAACGTATATCCGATCGGATATCGGATAGTTATCGGATATATCCGATAGTTAATGATTCGGATATGGTATTGCCAATATCCGACCAATAAGCTACCATTGACAGGCCTAATCCAACTGCAGCGGACCTCCTACGCCCGCGTGTTACGTGGATAAGATCACCGCTCCCAGAACACAATCCGCCGTCCATTCCTCCCGAATGACACGCGTCACCCCCTACGTCACCCTCCGCCTCAAGATTCGTGCCGAGTCCTTCTCATATGGGGGAGAAGAAAGCAAAGCAAAGCTCTATACTCTGTGCAGACAAATCCTCGGAGATGTTCGCCGGAGAGTGACGTCAGCAGCGGCGATGGCGACGAACTGGTCGTCGATGTTCCCGGACGAGGTCTGGGAGCACGTGTTCTCCTTCCTCCCGGACGCCGGCGGGGACCGGAACGCCGTCTCCGCCGCCTGCCGCTCGTGGTACCGCCTCGACCGGCGGTCGCGCCGGAGGCTCTTCGTCGGGAACTGCTACTCCGTCGCTCCCGCGGCGGCGGCGCGGCGGTTCCCGGCCGTGAGGGAGGTGGAGATCAAGGGGAAGCCGCACTTCGCGGACTTCAACCTGGTGCCGAGGGGGTGGGGGGCGGGGGCGGACGCGTGGGTGGCGGCGGCGGCGGAGGCCTGGCCGGAGCTGGAGGAGATCCGGCTGAAGAGGATGGTCGTCGACGACGACTGCCTGGAGGTGATCGGGAAGTCGTTCAGGAACTTGAAGGTGCTCGGCTTCGTCTCCTGCGAGGGGTTCTCCACTTCAGGACTCGCCGCCATTGCCAGGAACTGCAGGTCCTTTTTTTTAGCGTTTTAGTCCCTCATTGTTTGAAAATTTAGATCTGAGAAAACAGCTCACTTTCTTTAGTAAGTAATGAAGTACTGTGAGGGTTGTTTTTGTAAAATGACGTCTAGATCAAATCTAGTTTCTGTGCTCAGGAACCAGCAGGAGCTTTGCATTCTGGTCCCTGCTTTCACGGCTTATTTTACTGTTAGACACTTTTTTTTACGTTTAAGCCCTTTCAGTCTCTCGTATTTGCACGTGGACTGTGGGCATGGCTGGAGAATCACTGGGGAAATTTTCGGAGTTCTTCGAGGGTAGTTTGGTAAAATGAGGCATCTGCGGTCGTCAATGGGATCTACAGTTCCTCATGTGTGAACTTTAACTTGATGGCGGGTGTTTTTTGTAAAATGAGATTAGATTAAATCATCTGGTGGTTCAAAATCTAAGCTTCTTTTGGAGGATTTATGATGTGATATTGTTAGAAATATGAGAGAATTTTGAAATAATCAGGTTTATTTAATGTTTCGACATTCACTAGTAGAAATGTAGAATTCATCCGAACAAAACGACATTTGTGTGTTGTAACCAAAAACATAAAAATAATAAAATTGCATTATGTGCTAGTAAATCTGGCATCTTCAAAAGTAAGTTTCCTTTGTTACACGGACACGACACGGTACAGGCACACAACACCTCCACTAACACTGATTTGGCATGTCCTAGTGTATTTGAAGTATATCTGTCGTGTCTGATACATGTATGTTCTGCTTGTTCAAATACAACACGGATACGTGTCAATGGACTTGGCATGTCTTGTTCTATTTTGGAAAGCCTGTTGTGTGTGTCCAATACTTGCGCGGTTGACCGCACTGATTATTGGATTGTTTGTGCTTCCTAGTGTTATAACACAACGCTACACAAAGCTGGTTCTGGTTTTTGGAGTTGTAAAAATGAGGTCTTTTGTCTTAATTTCTAGTCTTATTAATCATTTCTGCAAATTGGCACGTCTTAGTCTATTTTGGAAAGTATGTTGTGTCCAATGCTAACACGGTTGAGCGCACTGATTATTGGATTGGTTGTGCTTCCTAGTGTGTGTAACACAATGCTACACAGCTGGTTCTGGTTTTTGGTGTTGTAAAAATTGTCTTTAATTTCTAGTCTTATTAACCGTTCCTGTAAATTTTTGCTTGAAATTACTCCTTGTTTAGCTAGTGAGATTGGCAAGATTTGAATAAGATAATTTTGTTTCTCGTAAAATTGGTAACCAACAATTATCTCCGCCCTCAAAGCTTTTGAATCTCTGCTCATTTTGTTTCCATGTTTCATTATAGTATTCTAATTATAGCACAGAAAATTGAATAATGAGCATTTCTTGAATCATATGGTGAGATATTTGTAGTTTTGTACACAACGTGCAGAAATCTTAGAGAACTAGACCTACAAGAGACCGAAGTTGAGGATACATGCGGGCACTGGCTTAGCTGCTTCCCTGAATCTTTTACATCTTTGGTATCCCTAAACATTGCTTGCCTCGAAGGGGAGGTGAATGTGTCTGTCCTTGAGAGACTGGTGAGCCGCTGCACCAACCTCAAGACACTGAAGCTCAACCATGCCGTGCCCCTCGAAAGGCTCGCTGGACTCATCCGTCGGGCCCCACAACTGATCGACCTTGGTACCGGCAGGTTTGGAGCAGAACAGAGTACGGAGCTTTATTCCAAGCTTGAATCTGCCTTTTCTGGCTGCAAGGGGCTTAAGAGCCTATGTGGGTTCTGGGAAGCAGTTCCTGCTTACCTCCCGACAATCTACTCAATTTGCGATGGTCTCACTTCACTGAATCTGAGCTATGCTACTTTGCAAAACCCTGAGATCATTAAGCTAGTCAGTCGGTGCAAGAATCTACAACGACTATGGGTATTTATATTTGCCTATTTCTTTATTTTGATCTATCAGTAAAAGCCAGATGAATATTCATCCCATTCAATGATTGGAAGCATCCTAATCATCAGTTGTTTAGTGCTGCTTCTAATCCAATTCAGTTATAAATTTTTCTTGAATTAAGAGGATGTTTGTTAGGTTGGAGATCTCTTGGCTGAGAGATAATAGGACATGTTACTATATGAAAGGTGTAAATAAACAAATTTTTAAACTTATGGTATTATAACTGGTTGAGTATAATAGTTGGAGACATTTCTGCAATTTAGTTAAATTTGAATAAGATATAGGCATAGCTTTCGACCTGATCATGCTTGTACAATTCTCATTGATTGTCGTTCTGTCAGAACAGCATTAACAACAGAGCTCTCTATTCCAAGATTTTGAGGTCAGCTTAATCCTTTCGTTTTTTCAGCAGAATTAAGATTGTTGTGATATATCATATAAGTAGCACCCTTAATTAGACACTGACGTGTCTTCTCCTGTGAACCAGGTCATTAAAGAGTAGATGGTTGATGTTAGAAAATATATGACACAATACCGTAGTTATGAGTGACCAAATTGTTGCAATAAATAAACTATTCTTTATGGACTTGAAATAACAGAGCCAAGTTTGAAATATAGATCACAAAAATAGCTCGACCTTCTTTTAACCAAACATACAATCCTTACTAGATACTCGTTTTTAATTGTAGCAAAATTCTGATGCTACCAATATAAAGTGATCTGCAAGTCCACTTCCATCTGCTACAAGCCGAGCATTATCTTATTCATTCAGCATTTAAGTTTTGGTGCCTTCTGTAGCTCAGATTCATCTTTGTTATATGTAGGTGATGGATATGATTGAGGATATTGGTCTTGAGGCTGTGGCCACATCTTGCAAGCTTCTTCAAGAACTGCGTGTCTTCCCTTCTGATCCATATGGTGCAGCACAGCCTATTGCCCTCACTGAACGTGGCCTTGTCAGTGTGTCTGCTGGCTGTCCGATGCTTCACTCTGTGCTCTATTTCTGCCGGCAGATGACCAATGAGGCCCTCCTCACAGTCGCCAGGAACCGCCCTAATCTAACCCGCTTCCGGCTCTGTATCATAGAGCCCCGAACACCCGATTATGTCACCCATCAACCCCTGGATGTTGGATTTAGTGCCATTGTAGAGTCTTGCAAGGACCTCCGCCGTCTCTCCCTCTCTGGCCTCCTTTCTGATCGGGTCTTCAAATCTATTGGGGCCTCTGCTGACTGCCTTGAGATGCTTTCAGTTGCATTCGCAGGAGATTCAGATGCTGGCCTCCATTACATTCTCTCCGGGTGCAAGAGTTTAAGGAAGCTGGAGATTAGGGACTGCCCATTTGGAGATCAGGCCCTTTTGGCCAACGCAAAGAAGCTAGAGACAATGCGATCCCTTTGGATGTCATCATGCTATGTGACCTTAGGAGCGTGCAGGTTATTGGCTAGGAGGATGCCGAGGCTCAATGTTGAGGTGATCGATGAGAGGAGAGGGAAGTGGGAATCACTCCCGGATGACTGTCCTGTTGAGAAGCTCTATGTTTACAGGACTGTTGCTGGACCAAGGTCGGACACTCCGCCTTGTGTTTGGACATTGTAGGGGCATGCTAGTGGATGTTCTGGAGGTACTCAATTTACTTGCACTCCTTTTATGTTTCTTAATTTAAGTATCATCGTTTCAAGTGATTAGTGGACGGGTTGGGATCTCAGGGATAACGAACGAATGGAGCATGGACTGGGGGACATGGTAAATTTTTTTCTTAGGATATAGATTATTGTGAGTTAGGAAGAAGAGTTTGAGGTTTCACTGTCAATAAAAGGGGATGGACTGGATAATATTACGATTCTGTAACTTTTCTCGTTCCAGAGGGGGATAGATTATGTAACTCCTATCGACTCAGAGGCGTAGATTTGCTTGTGAGGACATTGTTGCATGTAAATGAGGGTCCTTTAATTCATATGTAAACCTGTATGGAATTTAGTTAGAACACTTGAGACTGTTTGGTGATTTGGTTCGGTGAAGAATGCTGCTTGTGATCTCTACTTCCATCTTATTGTGTTGGTGACTGATGAAAATTTTATACATCCCTACAAGCCCTCATTTTTCTGTGGTTTCTTGTTACAGCTGCTGCTTCTGGTCTTCAATATGTATAGTTTTCTTTACGGAACATCGACTCATGTGAAATTCTTATTGGGAACTTTAATTGTCTGTATAGTTTTCTCGTCTAGGCCTGTCAATGGGTCGGTTCCAGGTTAGTTTTATGTAATACATGAAACCCTAAATGCATTTCGGGTTTGGTTCCGAGATCTTAGTCCATGGAAGTGTGAACCAAAGCTCGCAACAAATCAATGATGGTGAGGTTCTTGACACGGCCGAGTGGACACAACATTGAGATGGTGATGCTCACTAAGACTTCGTGATGGAGTCGTGTCAGCAACGTAGAGAATAGAGGTAAATGCGTGTATGGTGTGGGTGCAGTTCCTATCTTGAACTTACGTCGTCTCGTTCCCACTATGGTCGAAGGGACTGTCCTATTATTTGCTTTACTATCTCCAACTTTGGCATTTCCATCGGTTTATGCTTCAGGTCTGTCCATCCTCCCTTGTTACGTTGTACAAGGTGATGGCTGAATGGAAGATCATTTGACGCTTTAATCTCAAAAGCCGAAGGCAACTAAGGTCCTAAATGACCGTTCAGTGATAAAAGGAGGTAGGTTCAGTGATAAAAGGAGGTAGGGGTGCATAGACAACCAAGAAGTTTGCGAAGCAGATCACAAGAGGGTAAATCGATCACATTAAGATTACCATCATGGGAGATCCGTTTGATATCCAAAAAATGAACCTCGTAATCACAAGAATGTAGGATTTAGCTATGGATCTAGCAAAAGAAATATGGAGATACGAAGGGTAAGAATAAGTACAATAATGATGAATGAAAAAAGAGAATAATTTAGCTAAGCCCAAACATCCTTGACAGTTTGTATTAAGCATTATCTTCAGCAGTTTGGAAAAAAAAAAAAAAAAAAAAAACCTAAGGTCTCATTTGGTTCGTTAAAAGAAAGGAAATAAATTCTTTGATATTTTTATAAATTTGTAATTCCCATCAATTTTGTCTCGTTTGCTTCGTTGAATGTAAATGAGATCAATGCTTTGCTAATTCTATGGACGTGAAAAATTGTAATTCCCATCAAATTTTCTTTCTGAAATTTGGAAAGTGACTTCTTAGGGTGTGGAAAAAAATTACTATTTTTTCCTACTTTTCTTTCCTTCACGCTCATTTTATTTGGCATCCAAATGCATAAAATAAATTACTTTTTTTATAACGTTCCTGATTCCGCAAACCAAACTTTTGTATGTTGCAATTAGACAAAATATCAGCATGTTTCACATGCAATAGGCTAGATAGACTAGATATAAGCGACAAGCTAGTGCCTCACCTTTGTCACCTGGGAAGTCAATTTGAATTCCAATCTAGTCTCCAATGCATCCAAGGGCCTAATATAAAAACGTTCTTCTAATGCCGCACCTTGCCCATGGGCCTAAAGACAAAACAATTGGTATTTTTCTTATTATATTTAAATCGGGGACAAAGTTTCTGAAAGGTATTCAGATTTCACAATCTGGATATCTTTAGACATCTGTCGTTAAAAGAAAAAGCCATCATCTATCAGAGGAAGAAGCCAAGCCATGACATCATCATTTCAAGACTCTGGAGATGCCTACACCTTCTAAAGTGTATCACTCTGAAGATGCCTACACCTAAATCTATAATAAGTCTTAAGAATAATTGTAAATACAGAAAATGGATGGCAAATCGAAAGCTAGGATTTCCAACAGAATACATTATGTGGATTTTCGGATTATCCGACGGACGTCCGCAAAAATCCGTCTGCATATGACAACGGCTATAAAAAGAGCTGTTGGGTTCAACTGATACAAAAGGCTTCTTGAATAATCTGAGCATTCAACTTTCCACAACAATTCCAGTTTATGATCAATAAACAACATATGACTGGGCCTTCCAAAGTGAAACGTACAAGAGACGAGCAATATAATGAATATTGAAGCTTAATAGCAAAAGAAATTTCATTTATGTTGAAAATTATATTCCACCAGTGAGCTCCTGATAAAATACAAGTTGAGGGCATAACCTCTGCTCCAAATTCAGCACAAGACTCACCAAGTCAAAAGGAATATAAACCAACACTTGATAGTTTTACAACATTGGTACAACACAACGAATATGATCACGCCTTAAGTAACTTCGCTATCCTAACTATATATTTGTCAAGGAGACTCTATTGGGCCTCTTTTCCAGGCATTGAACCCATCTCCACACAGCAAACAAGCATATGAATGTACACTGATTAATCATGTTATTGCTGCTAGCCCGATGACCTCGTCTTCAATACTGGACCCATGAATTGTGGATGTCGTGCGGGTTCTAGCTGAAAGAATATGAAGAGCGTAAAAACATAGGTATTTATATGTAATAAACAAATATTTTTTTTAATATCCATCTATTTATTTATTTATTTAGGGATAAGGCGAGTCACTAAAGGCCATCCATGTCTTGTGCTAGTAGCACCAAGACTAGGGGTGCAACTCGGGCGGGTTTGGTCGGGTTTGAGGTCAACCCGAGCCCAACCCGATAGATCATAAGTCTAGCTCAAGTCCAAGCCCGACCCGACTTCGGGTTCAACATATGAAGCCCAAGACCAAGTCCGGAGGATCGGGTTGGGCTCGGGTTGGATCGGGTCCATCGGGTTTATCGGACTCTAATATAATATTTAAAATAATTTTAAACAAGAGTAATATTAAATGCATAATCAAATAGAAATCAAGTCTCGATCATTACAAAATAAAACTGAAATGAGATTTAGGACAAGGAATTGAAGAGTTCGGGTGAAAAAAATTATAGTTTAACTTTTTATTTAAGTAGCATAAAATAATATATATATATATATATATATATGTCGGGTTTCGGGTTCTTCGGGTTACCCAACACATGAACCCAAGTCCAACCCGATTTTTGATCGGGTTCAAATATTTTAACCCGAGCCCGAGCCCAAATCCGAATATCTTCAACCCTAACCCAACCCATTAACGGGTTTATCCGATCGGGTTCGGGTTTAGCCCGCCCGAGTTGCACCCCTAACCAAGACCCCCTCCCATTTAATTAAATTATTGTCCATGCTGTTATTCAAACCCATGCCCACTCTGTTGGGAAAGAAACGCGGAAACCTTTCCCCAAACCGGAGAGTACCTGCGAGAGGACCGAGCAATACAACGCACGAACCCAAAAACAACCACACAAAACAATCACGCAGACACAGAGAATTTTTGACGTGGAAAACCCTTGCGGGAAAAAACCACGGGACGATCGGAGTCCAACCCTGAGAAGCCTCCACTAATGGAATAGAAGAATTACACCCTCTACAAACTCCTCCCGATCCAAATCGGATCCCCACAACACTCAGAAGTAAGAACAATGATTACAAGGCTACAAAGAGCGAGAACGACGAGTAGAGATTACCCGAAACACGATCTCCTTCGAAAACGACCTTCAATCCTCCGTCTTCTCTTCCGAAGTTGTAATGGCACTCTTGCCTCCTTCCTCTCTCAAAGTTGTGCTACTTTGCGATAATGTTGCGTTATGAATTAGGGTTGGAAAATCCCAATATAACTCCCTAATCCCGCAGCAAACCTGGACCGTTGGATTAGATCCAGTGATGAAAACTCATCCTAAAATCCGCTTCAGCCCCCGACGACATAGAGTTCGGCCAGAACTCTGTGTCGAGCAAACAGAACCTCACGCCAACATTCTGGAGGAGCCAGACCGAGTTCGGCCCGAACTCGCCATGGGACCGAGTTCGGCCCGAACTCGGATCCCCTGTTCCAGAACCTCCCATGGACAGCAACAGCAGCAGCGACTTCGCGTCCCTACTTCCCGAGCTTCTTCGACACACGAACGGCGCTCGTCGCACTCCGGGGTCTTCTCCACATAGGTTGGGAACCCCACCCACTCCAACAAATCTCCCCCTTCACAACTATGGGGAGGATGTCGTCATCCCGACGATCTGCCTGCAGTACTCAAACTTCCTCCTTGGTAGAATCTTCGTGAACATATCAGCTCCGTTGTCATCTGTATGAACCTTCTCAAGCTCCGCGTCCTTCTTCTCAACCACATCCCGTATCCAATGATACCGAGTCTCGATGTGCTTGGACCGGCTATGAAACGTCTGATTCTTCACAAGGTGGATAGCACTATGACTGTCGCAAAGCAAAGTATACTGCTCTTGCTTCAGTCCCATTTCCTGCAACAGCTTCTTCATCCACAACAGCTCCTTGCAAGCCTCCGTCGCCGCAATGTATTCCGCCTCCGTCGTCGACAAGGCAACACACTTCTGCAACCGCGACTGCCACGACACTGCTCCTCCCGCAAACATCATCACGTAGCCCGAAGTCGATCGCCTCGTGTCTACATCTCCAGCCATATCAGCGTCGGTATACCCAACCAGCTTCGGCTCGTCACCACCAAAGAAAAGTCTCCAACCAGCAGTGCCCTGAAGATATCGTAGAATCCACTTGACCGCACTCCAATGTACCCTTCCAGGATTTGAAAGATACCTGCTAACCGTACCAACTGCATGAGCAATATCTGGCCTCGTACACACCATAGCATACATAAGGCTCCCCACAGCTGAAGCATATGGAACCCGCTCCATATCTTCCTTTTCGTCCTCGGTAGATGGACACTGTTCCTCAGTGAGCTTAAAGTGAGCCGCGAGGGGGGAACTCACTTTCTTCGACCCGTCCATCCCGAAACGCTGAAGTACCCGGTGAATGTACTTCTTTTGGGACAAGTGTAGCAGCTTGGACTCTCTCTCTCGGCTGATCTCCATCCCAAGAATAGTCTTCGCTGCGCCCAAATCCTTCATAGAGAAGGCCGCGCCCAGCTGGCGCTTCAACTCCGCTATCCTAGTGGCATTCCGACCCACTAATAGCATATCATCAACATAGAGCAACAAAATGATGAAATCATCATCGGCAAAATATTTCACAAATGCACAATGGTCCGACGTCGTCCGAGCATAACCATGCTCCCCCATAAACGACTCGAACTTCCTGTACCACTGCCTCGGAGCCTGCTTCAGACCATACAAGCTCTTCCTCAACCGGCAGACCAAATGTGACTTGCCCTTCTCACAGAATCCCTCTGGCTGCTCCATGTACAACTCCTCAAGATCACCGTGGAGGAATGCCGTCTTCACGTCCATCTGCTCGACCTCCAAGTCGAGACTGGCTGCTAATGCTAGCACCACCCGAATAGACGAATACTTGACGACAGGCGAAAAGATCTCATCATAATCCACGCCTTTCCGCTGACCGTAGCCTTTGACTACCAGCCTCGCTTTGTATCGAGGGCGAGTAGCATCATCCGTCTGCTTCACTCTGAACACCCATCGATTCTTCAAAGCCTTCTTGCCCTTTGGCAACCGCACCAGATCATAAGTGGAATTGGTGTGCAAGGAACTCATCTCCTCCTGCATAGCCACCATCCACTCCTGCCTGTGTTCGTCTTCCATAGCCTCTGCGAAACTTTCGGGCTCTCCCCCGTCAGTCAAAGCACATACTCATCTGGTGAGTATCTCGTAGATGGTCGACGATCCCTGTCACTCCTTCTCAGTGGAGCCACTGGTGCTGGCTGTATACCGACAGCCTCCGCCCCTTCAGGAACTACCTCTCCGGCATGCTCATCCTCCTGAGGGACACCCTGACCACCATCAGCAGGCTGATGATCAAGGTTGGGAGCAACTCCATGTACCGGCTCCCCCATAACTGGATCCTCTGCGATGTCCTCTGGAAACTGCTCGAAGCGAAATGACTCTAACTCAGGCAATTCCTCAGCCTCAGAAGGCGTCTCGGAATCCTGAGTGTTGGTCATGGTCTGATCCTCGACGAACACCACGTCCCTGCTTCTGTAGAGCTTTCCTTCCACTGGGTCGTAGAGTCTATAGCCAAACTCATCCCGACCGTAGCCGACAAAGACGCATCGCCTCGTCTCCGGCTCAAGTTTGGTCCTCTCGTCCTTCGGTACATGCACGAAGGCTTTACAACCAAACGCCCGCAGGTGATTGTATGACGGCTCTTTGCCGTACCATACTTTGTCAGGCACATCACCCTGCAAAGGAGCACTAGGAGACAAATTAATAATATAAGCAGCTGTGAGAAGAGCCTCACCCCAATAACTGCCCGGCAAGTTTGCTTCTGACAGCAAACACCGCACCCTCTCCATCAGTGTCCTGTTCATGCGCTCCGCTACACCATTGAGCTGAGGTGTCTTTGGCGGAGTCTTCTGGTGTCGTATCCCTTGCTCTCTGCAATACGCATCAAAGGGAGCGATGTATTCGCCGCCATTGTCGGACCGAACACACAACAACTTCTTGCCCGTCTCCCTTTCAACAGAGGCCTGAAACTCCTTGAAAGTAGGCAGCACCTGATCCTTGGTCTTTAAGGCATAGACCCAAACTTTCCTGGAACAGTCATTGTCACGCCCCAGAACCAGAATACTGGAGAGCGGGGGCAGACATAGCCAGCTACGTATAACGGAATGGAATCCACACCGCTATACGGTCACGGCTGTCTAGATATGTGAGGGTTTCACTACAATCCATCAGTCCCTTAAGGTCATAAAATAGCCTATTGTCTCAATCTCAACCAACTAGTAATAATCACAAGATATCAGATCACCAAATATACAATTGTAAGGCGTCCCAAACATTACATATCCAGATGATCATGAAGCTAGTCGTACAACATGTAAGGACTAGCAAGAGTTAAGTCATACATGATCAACCTCGAGTTGCCAATCATGCTTACAGCCCGTAGGCAGACAGTAAATAAAGTTGCAAACGAGCTAACACTTGCTCGGCGGCTAAACGCCTCAAAAGAATAATTTTACAATAGAGTGGGAGAGCAAAATAAACCCACTCGTTGCCCTGGTTATGCCTGGTGGTCACCATCGGACTGGAAGACAGGTAGATCCCTTGCTGCTGCTCCGGTATCTGGCCATACAAAACCAGCTGGGTCAGACCCCAGAAAGAGCAAGTGCCACAAAGGAGGCTTCACTTAGGAACTAAAACCAGCAATTAGCACAAGAGTATAATTACATAATAAAAGGCAGTAGCTTAAGAAAAGCATGATGGGTAATTATAAAAGACAATCTTGTATAGAATCACTAAAAGACAGGACATATGGAAAGAAAGTATGACAGGATGATATACGATGAGATAACCATGGGACTATTCAGATAGCCAGGTTACAACCCGTAAACCAAACAAGGACCGGGGTTGTAACCCTTCGTCTGAACGGAACTTGGTTTCTCTCACCATTTATCGGCAAGATAAATATAAGAAATCAGGTCAAGTAACATTCTGGAGTGACAATCATTATGGTGACAATCTGGAGAGTACAAGGCATTAGAGTGACAATCTGGAGTGACAATCATTATAGTGACAATCTGGAGTGACAATCATTCAATCATTCTGGTACAATCTTACAATTAATCAATTCAAGACAATACTATACTGGACTAGACTCCATCCAAGCAATCACGGCCAATCATTGCCTACGGCTTTCTACATTAACTAACTAGGGTTATCACAATCCTAATTACTAGCAAGATGCAATGAGATGCTCCAAGTAGTCACAGGCCCTGCAGCTATCCAGGTTATCCAGGCAATCATTATAGTGACAATTTAGAGAGTTCAATCATTTTAAGTGACAATCAAGAGTGCCCCACATGACAGTGGGCTGGAAATGTGCCCTACTCGTCGGCAGGCTACAAGTCCAAACATTTGCGGCCGGGATAACGGGATCGCCTGTAACTGGAGAACATCTCTTCATGTCTAATGAATTATACTAGTCATTAACCTTAGTCCATTTCAGTAGGTACTCCTGACCGTGGTACTCAGGAGTCCCCTCCTAGACATGATGCAAGACAGGACTGGATTATTTGTACAAGCACAATCGCCCACGGTGTCCAGGTTACTTATACAAGTCATGTCATGTCAGGTAGCCGTCGTAACAGCTATTCGAGATAATCATGTCAGGTTATCATGTCAAGTGCACTAGTCAGGAGTGCGCCACGACGGCCACTATCAGGTCATGTCAGGTTATCGTGTCAGGAGTGCACCACTACGGGTCACTATCAGGTCAGGCTCAATTATCAATTCCAAACATAACAATGAATTCATGATTATCAAGTTCAGGACAAAAGACGTAAGGATATAAAATGGACATAAAATATCTAAATCAATATTCCGGGCTATAGGAGGGCCATGCAGCTAAAGCATATGCGGTCAGGAAAGGGTAAGACTCATGCGGCCAGGGTTTGGGTTCAACATGGAGCAGGCGCGCGGCTTCATGCGGCTAGAAGAAAGCCCAAGGCGCATGCGGCTCAGGGTTGCTGGAAATCCATGCGGCCAGGGAGGACTGGGACTCATGCGGCTGGCTAACACTCAGGTATATACGACCGGACAAGTGGAGTTCCATGCGGCTCGATGTGGTGGGCGCATGTGCGACTGCAAGGGCAAGGGGCGCATGCGGCTGAAGGGAAACCGAGCCTATGCGGCCAGGAGCAGTGGAGTCTATGCGGCTCAGAAGGGAAGAGTGCTCATGCGGCTAGGTCAATACAGCTCATGCGGCCGGAACTGCACGCTCATGCGGCTCAAGGATCAGGGCCTATGCGGTCCACAAGTGCTAGAGTTCATGCGGCTCAAGGAGATGGGCACATATGCGGTCGATGGGGAATGAGCCCATGCGGCTCAGGAAATTCAGAACTTATGCGGCTGGGAATTTGGGCGAGTCATGCGGCTAAGTGAGTCCGACTCTCATGCGGCTCAAGAACATCCAGTCATGCGGCTGGATAGAACACTTGCCGCATGAATATTCATGCGGTCAAGTCAAGCACTGTTCATCTTCTCCAAAATTTCAGAGAAGAAGAACACCATGAGAGCCAAGTCCTCAAGCTCCATAACTCCATCATCCGGAGCCTAAATCCGAACTTCCTTAGGTCAAAATGGGGGTAGAACGAGATTCTCTACAACAGGGAACCATCAAAACATAGAAATAACAAGATTAAGTAGATCAAAACCCAAGAAATCCGAAAATGAAATAACTTAGATCTACGAGAATCTAGCCATGGAAACGGAAAATGTCAAGTACTAAAGAGTGTTAAAATGCTACAAGGAAGAGAATGAAACAATAATATTTGGGTTCCTCCATGAAGCAAGATGCACTTGCCTAGCTCTCTCTCTCCCTCTCACTCACAGGTTGGTGAGAAATTTAATGGTGAAGGAAGATGATGACGAATGAAGAGAGAGAAATGAGAGAGTGCATTAATAAAGGGGTTGGTGGTGGTAGGTAGGAGTGGTTCACATATAAAACCAAACCAAGCCAAGCCAACCGAACCGAACCAAGCCAATGCAATTGCCATAGGGAACCACAAGCCAATTAAAGAAATTAAACAATATTAATCAAAATTAACTAATCATGATTAAGCAAAAATACGGGTCCAAAACACGTATACGTATACTAAATACGTATCACGGATTTGGGACACTACAGTCATCAATAAAGGTTACAAAGTAAGAAGCACCATCAAGAGATTTTACCTTCATAGGACCGCAGACATCCGAGTGAATCAACTCGAGCAACGCCGGCTTCCTCGAACTTGGGTGACTTTGGAAAGACACCATATTTTGCTTCCCAGCTAAACAGTGCGTGCACTTCTCCAACTTTGTAGACTTGAGCCCCGGAATCACCTTCCTGTTCACCAAGTAGCTCATCCCCTTCTCGCTGATATGGCCGAGCCGCCTGTGCCACAACTCGGTAGCCGCATCACTGACTGCGTTCACCTCTTGTGCCCCCTCTGCGCTCCCCTCCATATAGTAGAGACCGGACTTCTTGCTTCCTCTGGCAATCACCAACGAACCTCTGGAAAGCTTCCACTGACTGTTCCCGAAGAGACTGAAGAATCCCTCGTCATCCAACCTTCCAACCGACACCAGGTTGAAACGGATATCAGGAACATGACGAACATCCTTGAGAACAAGAACCGCACCCGTCTTCGTTCTCAAATGCACATCTCCAACGGCAACCGCCTTCGACACATCTCCGTTGCCCATCTTCAACACGCCACAGTCACCTGTCGTGTAAGTGACAAACAGTGCCCTATTGTGAGATACATGTGCTGAAGCCCCTGAGTCCACCAGCCAAGAATTGTCGTCGCATGCGAGGTTAGTAATGACCTCATCACCTACGACGATCACATCGCCTCCATGCACCGAGGCCGCCGCTGTAGTGTTCTCTTCTTGCTTCCCCTTGTCGCCCTTCTTCTCTCTCTTCCAAGCGAAACAATTCCGCTTGATATGGCCCTTCTTACCGCAATGGTAACACTCCGAGTCCTCGTACCGACCTTTGGACTTCCCCCTGCTCTTGTCTCTGCCACCACCTGGACCCCTGCTTTTGCCCCTTCCGCGGCTCTCTGAAACCAATGCCTCTGAATGGTGGGATGTGGATGAAGTGCCCTGAGAACGTCTCCGCATCTCTTCATTCAACACCCCGCTCTTGGCAAACTCCAGACTGACCACGCCCTCTGGAGCAGAAGCGATCATAGATACTCGTACGGTCTCCCACGAGTCTGGCAAAGTACACAGCAGCCATAGTCCCTGAACTTCGTCGTCGAACTTGACTCCCATAGAAGATAGCTGGTCAACCACGCCCTGGAACTCACTCAAGTGATCCGAAATAGACGCCCCATCCTTGTACCGCAGACCCATCATCGTCCGGATCAGGAACTTGTTTACCCCGGTCTTCTTCGCATACAAGGATTCCAGCTTATCCCACAACGTCTTCGCGTGCTCAATATTGGCAACGTGGTTGTACACGTTCTCGTCAACAAACTGCCGTATGTACCCACACACCTGTATGTGCTCGAATGTCCAGTCCTCCTCGGATTTATCACTGGGCTTCTCGGATGCAAACACGGGTAGATGCAGCTTCTTGACAAACAGCAAATCTTTCATCTTGCTCCGCCAATAGTGATAATTGGTGCCGTTCAGGTTCACCATGCGCACCGACTTCGCGTCCATCTCTCCTCTCTGGTTTTTCTGTCAACTACTGACACTCCTTCTGAATTCCAGAACCTGGCTCTGATACCACTCTGTTGGGAAAGAAACGCGGAAACCTTTTCCCAAACCGGAGAGTACCTGCGAGAGGACCGAGCAATACAACGCACGAACCCAAAAACAACCACACAAAACAATCACGCAGACACAGAGAATTTTTGACGTGGAAAACCCTTGCGGGAAAAAACCACGGGACGATCGGAGTCCAACCCTGAGAAGCCTCCACTAATGGAATAGAAGAATTACACCCTCTACAAACTCCTCCCGATCCAAATCGGATCCCCACAACACTCAGAAGTAAGAACAATGATTACAAGGCTACGAAGAGCGAGAACGACGAGTAGAGATTACCCGAAACACGATCTCCTTCGAAAACGACCTTCAATCCTCCGTCTTCTCTTCCGAAGTTGTAATGGCACTCTTGCCTCCTTCCTCTCTCAAAGTTGTGCTACTTTGCGATAATGTTGCGTTATGAATTAGGGTTGGGAAATCCCAATATAACTCCCTAATCCCGCAGCAAACCTGGACCGTTGGATTAGATCCAGTGATGAAAACTCATCCTAAAATCCGCTTCAGCCCCCGACGACACAGAGTTCGGCCAGAACTCTGTGTCGAGCAAACAGAACCTCACGCCAACATTCTGGAGGAGCCAGACCGAGTTCGGCCCGAACTCGCCATGGGACCGAGTTCGGCCCGAACTCGGATCCCCTGTTCCAGAACCTCCCATGGACAGCAACAGCAGCAGCGACTCCGCGTCCCTACTTCCCGAGCTTCTTCGACACACGAACGGCGCTCGTCGCACTCCGGGGTCTTCTCCACATAGGTTGGGAACCCCACCCACTCCAACACACTCCTCTCCTTCCTGACTAGTGCTACCACTGACCACCCCCTCGGTTGTACTTTTTAACATATACTATGCACCTGTGCAGAGAACGGGCACTTTGCTAGTGTATTATATATATGTGCGCGGGGCTGTGGATCTGTGAAAGTTCACATTTATCTTAGAGGTGAATGGGCACCTAATAATCACTATAAGGAAATTCCTCCTAAATCTTTTAGTTTCTTTCTACAAACTCTCTTTGATCATATAGCGAAGGGTTAGTTGGCAGAAGGATTAGAAGAAATACATCTCTGATTACAATCGACGTGCAAATTTAGATGGCAGGACATCTCATTGACATCCTGCTACGAGCATAATATTCGAGGTGGCCTAAATTTAGATGCTTACCTGTGACATTGGTTATGACATTTGTGCTTTTTTGAGCAGCAAGAGCTTTCAATTTGTTTCCAGTAGCTAACAGAAGCAAGCTTCTCATATGCTGCTTTTGTTCTTTAGGGCTAGTTGTTTTCACCAAAGCATCCTCAAAGGCAAGTAAGTCGTCTCTGGTGATACACGGAAGGGAAAGCAAAATCTGCACATATACCAAACTTCACTTGTTAGTATCCACAGTCGTTTTTACTCGACAAACACCACTTCCTAAGAAGTTTATTCTTATCAAACTGACCTCTCTTGGAGAAGGGTCTCTATCTGACAGATAAACAAAAATCTCACGACATAGACCAACAAGATCAGCACTTATAATAGCATTTGACTCGAGTGTCAGGCCTTGAATGACAGCATAGAATAAATCCTTAGCGGCAAAGTTTATTAGCTCCACATTATTTGTTGAAATAGCAAGCTGAATTACAGCTCCGCAAAAGGTAATAACTTTATTCACAGCTTCGCCATCTGTCCAAGCAAGTACTTCAATACTTATCCTAAGCGCAGGAAGAGCAGGGCCATTGTGTCCAATGAGAAAGCTGCAACAAACAATAATCAGAGGATAATTTGGTCGAATATAAACTTAAAAGTTTTTCTAATCTCTTAAAATTTATTTCGTCAAACTTTCATTCCCACTAAAATAGCCAAGGATAATTTACTCAGTTGGCTCCCCGTAAAGGGCCTAAATAATGATTCAAGTATAAAACAGAAGACGGGGTCTCTCAACTGAACTCAAAAAATATGTGGAAGGGGAGATCCTAAAAAAGTACAAAAAGTTGGTGTTTCCTATAACTTTCCCTAAATTCTTTTTAGGACGGGAGGAACATATAATTTATTCATATATTAAAAAAATATGAGTTAAAATACTCTAAATATCTAATAATTATTTTAAAATATAAAGAAAAATTGAATTTTGCAGGGCCTAAGCTTCGTATAAATTATAATAGAATAAACATGCTTTCAGATGATAGTATAAATGGTAGTTTCCATATATTTACCCAATCATTGAATTTGATGCAAATGCTTCCAAATCTTTTCCTGATTCTTCCATGCGGTTGGCATGCCCAAGATGTTCCAATGAAGGAAGGCCACTATTTAGGGCCGGCGATGCTAAAGTTGAAAGGAGGAAACATATTTCCCGAGTCAAATCACGGAGTAGCTTTTCTTCCATAACTTCCACCTTTAGTTCCAAGCCAGAAAGATTGCCAAAACTATCAGGAACTTTTGCTCTACCCTCGCGCAGAAGACTGTCCCATGAACATGAAAGAGCCTGCTGGCAGTGGAGTAAAAGTGGATGCAGTAGGTTTTCAAGCCATGACCCCCATAGATCCATTGGGCAGAATTTGACCAGGGGTATAAGAGCCAAGTGAACCAATTGGCGTATATGTCTAAACTCCATTGATTGTATATTTTCCATAAGAGCAAGTGCAACAGATGACTTATCCATGCATCGGAAAAAGTTGTCCCCAGTTGTTGCTGACAATCCAATAACATTATACCCGCTGTCTCGTATACCCTTCAACCAATTTCTGATGTCATTCTCGTTTGATGCTCCTTCCTTATTCGTGTCGGTTTGAGATCCATCTGCCATATGACCTTTAGGAGGTCTCAAATTGCCTTCTCCTAGCAGACTAGCCTGCTCAATTTGGTTCATACTCTTTGCTGCTCTTAGTTCGCCAGATAAAGCTTGAGCTATGGGCTCAGACCAAAGAGAATGGATAGAACGAAGCAGCTGCAGGGTACAAATACGCCATAGATCATTACTCACAAACAAGTTGTATGAAATAGCATGATTATCCTTGGTATGCTTTACCAAAGATATTTGTTTCTAATGGTTTTAGGATAATACCATGGAATCATGCAATACAAAATTTTGAGAGTAGATGAAGAAAAACCAATGTTACCTGTACTTACCCTTAAGAGTGGGGGCAACATCCATGATAAATGAGGTGATATAGGATGTGCATAAGTAGAAGTGTCACCTTCTGTTGATTGACCTTGCGTACTCCAATTACCCTTCTTAAGTCCACTCCTTTTGAGTGCCTTCTCAAAGAATGTTACAGTGTGGTAAATGTACCACATAAATTGCGCATCAGAGCACAGACGTGTCAAACCGAGTGGATCAGATAAATAAGCATTTTGCCATTCTAATTGCATCCACTGTTTACTCAAAGGTTCGAGTAACCAGGCCAACACTTCCTGTTGTTGTTGGATCCTAAAAAACAAAGTAATCCTCACAAATGAGAGATGCATAAAAAATGAAATATGGAATTAACTCTAAACTATTATATGGCATACTAGTAAAGATAGCAAAAGTAATAGGTGTTTACCCAGCAGAAGAAGCCATAATAAGGAATCCTTCACCTAGAAGATTATGTTCACCGCGTAGTAATTTTCCCTCTCCCTGAAGATAAGCCATGGTGTCAGCAATACTCTTCATATGAGGAAGGAGACTTCTATCAGCAGCTCTAGCAATCCGAATGAATGATGAACAAATCTGCAACCTAGCATTCCGAGCACCAATTGAAGAAGGGTCCTTTAGTGAGGAAGGAAGTGAATTAAGAAGTTCAAAAAGTTTATTGATAACAGCAGCAACTGAATTGGGAAAGTATCTTAGGTAAGGGCCCAATGCATCTAAATATCGCCCCAGTAATTCAGAAAGTGCTGGTCCTGTCCACTTCAAGGAAAGAAGTTGCTGAAGCAAACCTTCAAGAATTTTGTGTAACTGAAACTTTATTTCATCAGGACAGCTAATAGTGTCAGTTGATCCATCAAAAATTCCATTCACAATTGTTTCAAGGCCAAGTTGCATGCTTTCCATTAAGGCTAAATCCTGAACTGAGGATGCATGGACAGAACTATTTATAATTGCTTCGATTCTCTGTGACACCCTAGAAGCAGCTATCACTTGCTTTTGAGAAGCAACAAGTTTGATGAGCTCCAACAGTCTAGAACGATATTGACCGAACTCTGTCTTTGCATCAAATTCATCACTCCACAATTCCAATGCCTCCAGCGATGAAATGGCTCCAGAAGCAACAGTCCTCTTTAGCATCCGCTGGAGAGAAACATCTAGTATAATAGCACATATTTCATCATTGATGAAAGATGACACTACTTTCTTCTCCTTCTCAGCCTGAGCTGAGTTAAATCCCATATCATTGACAGCAGTATGGTCCCCTGTAGTTTGAGCAGCAGCCTTCTGCTTAGATACTGAGTCTCTCACTGCGCCCAGCCAAAAAAGCATAGATTGAAAATGGAGCCCAAACTTAAAATGTTGGAAATAACCCAGCATCAGTTGAAGATATTGAGTGATTAGGGTCCCATCCCCGGAAATGCATTGCATGTGGGAAGAACCCAAAGCCACCATACTATCACATATACATTCTGCAAACTCTAACTCGCTTTCATCTATAACAGCAGCTCTAGAGCTAGATTTGTTTAAGAAATCTCCAGATATGCTCATCAAAATCTGGAAAATGTTACTCATGGCAGAATTAAATTCTGAGGCAGTAGCATCTGCAGGCCTTCTTCTGCATAGTGTTAAGAGGAACGGAAATAAGAAACTGCTTTAAAGACGAGCACAATAGATTCACTTAAAATTAATATTATAAATACCTCTGGCAAACAAGTTTAAAAAATTCACAGGCATGCAGGCGAAATTCATTGGAAGAAAGTAAGAAACCACATCTGTTACAAAAACAGGATTTATATCAGCCAGTCCACAAATAAAATCTGGAGCCAATATTAGATGAAATATATAGTAACAGTTTCTCGAAACATACCCGTGAATCAGGCCATATTTGGCAAGATCTTGAACTGGAGCCCATTCAGCATACGCATTTGTAGCATTTAGAACAGCTGTGACTGTGGCAGCATGCTGTTTTGCAATAACTACTTGTTGTTTTTCGCATTCACTTAAAGCAGCTCCAAAGTGCTTCTCAAGTAACTAAAGAAGAAAACAGGATCATTCAAAACATAATCGCATTAAAAGATAAAAACATAATAACAACCATTAAACAAAAGGCCTAATCCAATACATCCACAAGTAGCTTACAGTGTATAGCAACGGCAAAATCTCAGTTAAAGATTCAGTGAGACCACGTAACAAAACTCTACGTCGATCTCCTGCAACACAACTCCAAATAACAGCACGAGAATTAAACAACAGCCTTTGCTGATTTTGAGTTGGCTATATCTAGAAAGCTCGAAATGAAGTGGCATGTAAAACCAGAAGAAACAAGGACGTGAAGGAACCTTCTAAATCTTCGTTATGGACTGTTATATCTTCAGGAAGCCATCTCAGCAACATGGCGACCAACTCAGCCTGATACAGTCATATAGGATTCCACATCAAGAGACTCAAATCCAGAATCAACATCATTAAATAAAAACCAATGGGAGAGAACATAGCATACCTCTACAGGACCATTGTTAGACACAGAAATTAATGATGGAAGCAGCTCATGCCAAAGGGTTAACCCTTCTCTCTTGATCACCTGAAACATGAAAGGCTCCATTAGAACTTTAGAAGCCAAATTTCACGGGCACCATTAATGAATAGGAAAAATTAAACAATACCTCGGCAACAAGGGCAGCTGTTTGACTCTTTAGTGCCCATTCCTCGTGAGGGCTGACCATCTCCGATACTAAATTAACAGTAACATTAGCAAAATCTCTTCGTTCGGTGACACTAAATTCATCCCACCTAATTCGAACCAAGTGCTGAATACATGGAAAAAATGGCGATTATCACGATATGCAAATGGCAAATATGACACTTAATTTCCAACTCCTACAAACATAACATGAAAATATTGCTCATATCTCTGCATTTGAAGAAGGTTGGCCAATTAAAATTTAAAATTGGAAATATAAACACCTTATAGTGAGCGTAAGTTACAGAACTTAAGATGAACAGAGTCAAGATTGGGCACAACATTGGGCATGAATTGCATAATCAGTATGGCCATATGAGCAATCCTGGTGTATACTAATTACATTCTGAGACCAGAATGCTCAGATATTGCTATTTATTCAACTTAATTTGAGAATCGTGCATGTTGAGAATGAATAGAAAAGCCAATCCTGTCTGTTACCATTGTATAGGACATCAGAGCAGATCATAATTTATGTGAATGACAATCAGTTTTCTTGGCTCAAAACACGGTAGAGTCCGTAGTGCCAACAGGGATCGTATATCAAATCAAAATTGTGTCATGGCTGAAGCATATCAACTAGTGATTTACATATTTACATTTATGCAATTCCTTACATGTGCCAACAGGGATCGTATATCAAATCAATACTGGGTCATGGCCGAAGGCTGAAGCGTATCAACTAGCAGTTTACATGTTCATATTTATGCAATTCCTTACATGTTAGACCAAGTATGTCTTGAAAGGCCAAAAGGATGCAAAAGGATGAAAAAGGAGTTCAGAATCAATATTGCGACACCCGAGAGTTGTATAACAGAGAGGGCCATTCATGGTTTTGCATTATGCAGAGTACATTCAAAATAAATAAGGCCTAATTAGAAAGGAAAGATAAAGGAAAAGTTTGTATAAGTTATAGGACACAACTAATAAGGATTGAATTTTTCCAAAAAAAAATATATAGGTAAAGTGAACATTGCAGAACCTGAAACAAATCTAAATGTTGGGTAGGCTTTGTTCAGTATTATATACATTACTTATTGGGTAGAGCCTAAAGTGGGGACTATTTTTTTACCATAAGTAACATGACATTTAAGTCAAGTAGTCAACATAATTAGCATGCACCTCAGATAAGCCTGTACATGTGTTTCATGTCTTACCTTTTCATTCAAATTAAAGGTATCATTTTTGTTTTAGTAACAGTTGGAAGTAGTTTTTTAACAAATCTAGAATGCATAACAAAGCATCATATTAATTTAGTAGTGAAAAGCCTTGAGAGAAAATGAAAAATAATTATATTATAAAGATAATTATGGTTTGCATATTTATATTGAATTGGATAACTAGTTTCAAGTGGAGTATTGTCTACGAAATAAATTGACAGCATATCAAATATGCATTTAATTGGTGATCACCGTTACAAAATTACGGATTCACATAAAAAGTGTTAAAGGACAACAGCACAATAAATCAGTTGTCAAAGATGGTCCCAATCTACTATATAGTAAAGGTTTTATGTTTTCCAAATTAGGAAAGATATTAGGGTTCAAGGACAATCGATTTGAAGGACTGTATAAGGTTTCTATTCGACAGATTATTCTTTCGACTGCAGACAGCAGGGTAGACAAGTTTGACTACGGGTGTATACGTTATAGGGGACAACTAATAAATAATGAAGATCTCAGAACCCGAAACCAATCTAAATGTTGGGTAGGCTTTGTTCAGAATTATCCAACATTAATTATGTATGGGGCCTAAAGTGGGGACTAACTTCACGTAACATTATATTCAAATGAAGAAGTCAATATAAATTAGCATGAACCTTAGATAATCATGTATGTAAGTTTCATGTCTTGCCCTCTTCATTCAAATTAAAGGTATCATGTTTTTTTGGTAACAATGGAAACACGTGATGTCAATCTTTAAGAAATATATAATGCATAATAAAAAAAGCGTCATACTAGTTTAATAGTGAAAGATCTTGAAAGGGGAAATTGGTATACTTAATCACCTTTACAAAATTACGGATCTGCAAATAAAGTGATGCAGGACAACCACACAATAAATCAGTTGTCAAAGATGATCCCCAGCTAAAGATTAGGGTTTCTATACTAGGTACGAGATTAGGGTTTGAAGACATTAAGAGGAAATTTATTTGAGGGACCGTTTAAGGTTCCTCGGCAGTCGATAGGTTATTTATCTGGACCGCAGACAGCAGGAATAGCCAAGAGTTTGTGTGCTGTTTAATGAAGATGCTTCAGGGCTTTGGTTATGGTAGAAGGTGGCATTATATAAAAGTTCTACGTGGTTTAAGTGTCCATGAAATGATCAATATGTATTACATGATCAAACGTAAGAAACAGTTCCATTATCATGTTAAAAGAAAAAGTTAATTTGCAATACCTGCAACATCTTGAATCCGTGCAACCGAATCTCAGAGGCCCATTCCTTGCGAATGAGAAGAAGCGATGTATTTGCCAAAACTCTAACATCTCCATTTTTTATCTACAGATATTTGATAAAGGTAAAGTATGTAAGCAACACTTAAAAACAGCATTTTGTAGTAATCCTAGATAACAAGATGTTATTTTCCACCGCCATTAATATCTAGATCTTCAGCCGGCAAATAGTAAATCGACAAAAAAAAAACAATCTAAAAGGAATCAAATATAAAGAAATCTTCCCTGAATTATAAGTTACATATTTGCTATTAAGTTAACCCTGTCGACTTTAAGTACCTATCTAAAAGATTATTATCGAGTAAAATAGGGGCGTTCCATTAATCTTTTAAAAATGAATAGTTTGGAAAATTATTACCAGAATATGGTAGCTTCCAAAGTTGCATATTGGGAACCACAATTTCATTTGACACGTTGCATTTTCAAAATGCAAACTCGCTCTCTTTTGACATGAAGTTGCTTTTCAGAACTTAGTTAGATAATTAAAATAGCGTTTTAAAACTTCGGAAACTGATGTAGTTTGAAAATATTTTTCAAAACTACCAACCTTGAAATAATATTTTCCTTAAAACAATATTTTAATACAAAACTCGTCTAAAAGAAACCACAATCTTACAAACTACCAATTCTCTTCCATCAAATACCCAAACATTGTTATAGGTAACTAACATCTCATGTCGCGTCGTGCCAAAACCAATGCCTTGTCAGTGCCGTCATGTCCGAATCGTGCCATATCGTATCCGTGTTTAGCTCCCAAAGTTGCACTTCTGATAGATAAATTCATTAGATACGCCATGTTTTCCTAACGCAAATTCACTCTGTTGACATGAAGTCGCATTTAAAAATGTGACTTCTATAATCAAAATCACGTTTTTAAAAGATGAAAATCGGGGAACTACTATATTTTGGTAATATTTTTCTACCAACTTTCAAAGGATATTTCCCTTTAAAGAACCCTAGCTTGATCCAAAACCAGTCTAAGAGAACCCACAGCTCTCATAAACTACTAATTCTCTCACATGAAACACCCACAACACTGCTATACTAGATAACCAACGCCGATGTTGTGCTCGTGTAGCGCCATGCCGCAGCCGATGTCTTGTCGGTGCACCATCGCGTCCGAACCGTGTCGTATCCGTGTCCGTTTGCTAACAAACCCAAAAAAACAGAAAGATTCCGTCTTTCAACCCCGTCCATCCAATATAAAGCTATAGCCATGTCTAATTGGCATTAAAGAACAAGATTACACAGTCGAGTCTCGAATTTGCTCCTACGTCCATGGATGAATCTATATACGTATGGATCGAATAAGGACGGGATCGAAGAATGCTGACCGACTCCAAGTAAGAAACGGCGGTCTTGCGGGCGTCGGGAGGTGTTTGCCAGTCCAGAGCGGCGGCGATCGCCCGGGCGACATTGCTGGCCGCGCTCCCGCTCTCGTCCACCATCGGAAATCAATAAGAGATGGGAATAATTTTGGTGGGAGGAAGTCAAAAATTAGGGTTTTGTCAGGGTTTTTGGGACAAAAAGAGGAAAGTAACGGAAGAGAGAGGGGGAGAGAGAGAGAGAGAGAGAGCGGTGCTGCTGCGCTTATCAACCGGAGCATCTGAAGGACGCTAATGACTTTATTCAATTATATAGGGGAAAAAAAAAATTGTAGTACTAGGACTCTTATTTTTTGTGGTAATAGGACTCTTGTCTACTATTAAATGTAGGTTTTTTTTAGGGGCACCTCATTTTCTACTAGGGGACAACCCAAAATTTTTTTGAAAAATTTACAAGTTTGCCATTGTATTTTTTTACTAGGGGGGCAGCCCAAAAAAAAGTATAAAACCCAACTCTATTTTATTTCATCTCTCTCTTTCTTCTTTTCCTACTTCTCTTCCTCCACTTCTTTTTTTTCTTCTACTCATATAAACCTATATCTAACCTAACCTAGGTGAAATTGTCCCCCAAACAAAAATCGTTGAAGTTTTTTGGTAGAATACAGTGTCAATCACTTCTCTCATTTATTTGTAAGTCGTCGAATTTATTTTCGTGTTATATTTTAAGTTTTAACCTAAATTTTACATATAAAAGTGGAAATTTTTGTTTAATGTAGAAAGAAATAGATAATGGATCAACCCGGACCATCAAATGCTGGATATTATCCTCCCAACACTTCCGAAGAACACTTTGACGCATCGGAAATAATCGTGGTAACTACATTTGAACTTTACGTGGAGTGGAAAATTGTATTTCGACACAGAGGACTGCCATAAGTGTGGCAGTCCCTCACATATATAGGACTGCCACAACCTGGGCAGTCCTACACTAAGTGAGGGACTGCCACATTTGTGGCAGTCCAGTGAATGTGAGGGACTGCCCAATCTCTGGCAGTCCTCTGTAGGAATGTGTGTTATTTGTATATCACACCAATATGTGATTTTTCTTTTAGTACTATCTAACTAGTTAATCCAGATTTATATATATATAACCCAAATATGAACATTGATCCAAATGGACAATGTTACTTTGAAGTGTCTCAACTTGTGACCAAGAACAAACTTCTATATAAATAATAATACAGACTCCTCTATAAATAATAATACGCTTTATTTAGTTGTTTAGTTTTGACTTTTAACTTCTATTGTAGGACTTTCGATCTTCCGAGGTTGCGGTACATGCTCCAATTGCAATTGATGTAGGGCATTTATTTTCGACCGATCTTTCGTTTCCATCAAGCGACGATGCGGTACAATGGTGTCGAGAAGTTGGAAGGGAAAACAAGTTGGTTCTAGTGATATCCAGATCGGCCCGAAATCGCCCGGGACGACAAAGTGTTATGGTTGGCTGTGAAAGAGGTGGTGTGTTCCGATCGCACAAGAAAGACACAGTTATCCAAGATAACGTAGTAAGAAAGAAAGCCGGAACGAGGAAATGTGGTTGTCCATTCACGATCCAGATTAGAAAAGAAGAAGAAGGGAAGTGGTCAGTACAAGTGAAGAATGGAACCCACAATCATGAGATTGCCGAGACACTATTGGGTCATCCGTATGTCGGACGGTTGAACCCTACGGAGAAGAAGATAGCCGAAGACTTGTCTATTTCCGGTGTTGCACCTAGACAAATATATTCAGTCATACGGCATGAAGATGAGAAGAACACGTCTACGATGAGGTCTATATACAACGCCCTATCTTCTTCGAACGCTTTCTGGAACAAATCAAGAATGGCGATGCAAGAAGTGCTGAAGTTGCTTGCCGATAATCACTACGTTGAGTTCCATAGAACCCATCCCAAGAGTAAGGAAGTAATTTCAATCTTTTGGGCTCATCCAGA
This sequence comes from Iris pallida, assembly GCA_029216955.1. Classification (NCBI taxonomy): domain Eukaryota; kingdom Viridiplantae; phylum Streptophyta; class Magnoliopsida; order Asparagales; family Iridaceae; genus Iris; species Iris pallida. The sequence continues at coordinate 19,173,633 of JANAVB010004600.1, forward strand.
TTGCACAAATCTGGCCCGGTCTTTTGGCGACGTGTTAGTCCTTGATTGCACGTACAAGACCAACAAGTTCAAGATGCCTCTCCTTCATATCGTCGGATTCACCTCTACTCGGAAAACATTCCCGGTGGCATTTTGCTTCATGAAGAGTGAAAAACTTGAAGACTACACTTGGGCATTGGAGAAGCTGAAAACACTTTACAGCGGTCATACAGAGCCGTCAGTTCTTGTGACCGATAGAGAGTATGCCCTAATAAATGCAATTCACATTGTTTTTCCTCAAGCGGATACATTGCTATGCACTTGGCATGTCAATCGTAATATTGAAGCCCAATGTAAGTTGAAGTTTCATAAGGAGGAAGGTAAAATTGACATGCAAAAATTTCAAGAATTCTCCAATGACTGGAATTGTGTGTGGCGAGCCTCTACGATTGACAGTTACGACGCCGCATGGTATATGTTCAAGGATAAGTGGGAGGCGAGGGAGCCGGCATGCATTACATACATCAAAGATACATGGCTTGACCCGCACAAAGAACACTTCGTCTTAGCATGGACGAATTTGGTGAAGCATTACGGCACGACAACCACCAACCGTGTCGAAGGAGCACACTCTGTAGTGAAGAGACAACTAAAATCATCTCTCGGCAACTTTGTCTCTGTTTGGCAAGCTATACATCTTATGGTAGACCGGACCGTGAATGAAATTAAGGCATCATTTGAGATGAGCTTAAATATAGTCAAGCATGAGCATAGAAAGAATGTACTGTTAGATGCTGTAGTTCGCGTGGTATCACACACGGCGTTGACATTAATATGTGATGAGATTGAAAGGTCGAAGGATGTCGGGTTTGATCCCCAAGTTTGCGGGTGTGTACATCGACATACACTGGGCCTCCCTTGTGCACATCAGATTAATGAATATCGCCGTGAATCCATTCCTATTCCAGTAGAAGCAGTAGATGAACGTTGGAGGCAGCTGTCTATGATACCTGTGGTGAAGACGAGCGATGATTTCTTCTCTTTGCCAAGTGTGAAACTTCTTCACGCAAGGTGGTTAGCCTCAGTAGCAGCAGAGCGGCAGTCCATTGAGCTTAAAGTGCAAGAAATAGCATGTCCGGTCACTACTACAATGCATGAGCCGACCGTTGTTTCCAATCCTAAAGGCAGGCCTCACACAAGATTGACTAGTTCACAGAAGAGAAGGCTGGAGTCAACTAGGAGAGATCCATCGCACTTTGAGCATGTTGAACGAAGCTTACAGCAAGCTCCGCCCGCACGGAAGGGAAAGCTTGTCATTCGCCGAAAATTGGAGAAAATGGACCTCCCAAGAGAAGATATCGTTGCAAGCCAGACACTGAACATGTATATTGATAAATTCCAACCTGAGATTCGCCGATACATTTGGTCTATTGTCGATGTCCCCGGTGATGGCCATTGTGGATTCCATGTGCTTGCAAGACATCTTGGTTATGATGTCAAAGACGGATGGAAACAGGTAAGGAAGGAGTTGTATGAGGAGTTACAGACTCGTCTTCCATTCTACTCCCGCCTCCTAAGCGAAGAAACGGTTGCAAGTTTGTTGTTAAGTATCCCTTGCACCGACAGTGTTACCGGGACAGACCACTACATGTCAGTCCCGTCTGCCGGCTATTTATTTGCCAATAGGTACATGATACCTCTCGTAATTTTCTCGATGGGTATAAGAGAAACATTCTTTCCGATGTGCGCACCTCCGCCGGACCACGGACATTCTAACCTATGTACTATAGGTCACATCGGTGATCACTTTGTCATACTAAAGATGATCGGTCATTCTCCGATTCCTCCACCTTCAACAGTTTGGTACAAAAGAGCACCTGTCGAAGCCAGAGCTTGGACCACACCTTTCGATCATCAAATCGACCATTGTAAGAAGTTGTTGAAGTTTGAGGAGCCAAGAGACTTACCTGCAGACCACTATGACGTCGAAATCGACTGAGTATCAATGTGTTATATGGAGGACCACTTTTGTATAAATTTTGGCATTTTGGTTATAGAGGACCACTTTTGTATACATTAAACTATGAAATATGAAGTCCAATATATGTTTCTTACTTTTATTTATGTCTTATATGTCTTTTATCTGGGTGTTCTACATGTGTGTTTTGTGTATTTTTTGTGTGAGACGTGTGTGTTTGATCACAGAAAATTCTTGTGTTCACAGAACATTTCAATTAGGACTGCCACACACTGGGCAGTCCTTCACTAGTGTAGGACTGCCCTGGGTGTGGCAGTCCATTCTAAAATGTTCTGTGATTTCATCACAGAACATTTCAATTAGGACTGCCACACACTGGGCAGTCCTTCACTAGTGTAGGACTGCCCTGGGTGTGGCAGTCCATTCTAAAATGTTCTGTGAACACATCACAGAACATTTCAATTAGGACTGCCACACACTGGGCAGTCCTTCACTAGTGTAGGACTGCCCTGGGTGTGGCAGTCACAGAACATTTTAGAATGGACTGCCACACCCAGGGCAGTCCTACACTAGTGAAGGACTGCCCAGTGTGTGGCAGTCCTAATTGAAATGTTCTGTGATGTGTTCACAGAACATTTTAGAATGGACTGCCACACCCAGGGCAGTCCTACACTAGTGAAGGACTGCCCAGTGTGTGGCAGTCCAAATTGAAATGTTCTGTGATGAAATCACAGAATATTTTAGAATGGACTGCCACACCCAGGGCAGTCCTACACTAGTGAAGGACTGCCCAGTGTGTGGCAGTCCTAATTGAAATGTTCTGTTATGTGTTCACAGAACATTTTAATTAGGACTGCCACAACCTGGGCAGTCCTACACTAGTGAAGGACTGCCCAGAGTGTGGCAGTCCTAATTGAAATGTTCTGTGAACACATGACAGAACATTTCACAAGTACATATCCACAAGTACATAATCATACATAATCATATATAACATTTCCCAAGTACATAATCATACAAATAGAAATGTTCTGTGAACACATAACAGAACATTTCCCAGGTTGTGGCAGTCCAACACATAATCACACATAATCATCACAAGTACATATCCACAAGTACGTAATAAACACAAGAATGATTTCGACATATATCCCAAAATAGTGTTAACACAAGCATCCCACACATTTTAAACATCCAAAATAATGTCAACACCCAAAAATATATCCATACACAAGACATATCCAACCGCTACACAAGACATTTTCAACATCACACAATCCCAAATGACAAATATCACATAAACAAGACATTTTCAACATCCGAAATGCTCGACACAAGTATTCAACATCATACAAGAACGTCAGACTTTCCATACTACATATCATGGCGGGCCTTCGAACGAGACTCCGCATTACGCATGAATGGGAACTCAACCTCGTCGTCGATGCGCTCAAGCTCGTTGGCGACCAAGGTACTAGTTTCGACCAAGACACTAGTGTCACTTTGGCAAGCGCTCCGAAGTGTCTTGGCCAGTTCCTTCGCCCTTCTAGACTGTAAATGAAAGTATAATTGAATTTAGTATAAAGTCAAAACCATCTCGAACTAACTACTAATGCGGAACTCACCATCTTAACCAATGAAGCATACAAGATGTTTTTCGACGGAAGATTTCCAACAGCTGCTACAGGCGCGGGACCCGGGTTTGTAGGGTTCAACAACTTCGGATGTCCGACCCGCCGAAAGTACGGCATGTAGTCCTTGCTGCAGTCAGCCATCAGGGTGACCGGTTGACTCTCGTCTTCCCCAAGCAGGTGCCTTTGCCACTAGGCGTAGAAGTCGGTCACCCAGTCGAAAAACGCCGGTTTGTAGTTCAATGGTTGGGTCCCGCGGGGAGGTTCCAACATCCTCAGTGTGCGCTTGGGCACTTTTTGCACGAAGCCAAACTGCCGAAGTACACGATCAGGCATGTACGGCTCCGTGATATCATAGCACGTGATCATGCCATGAAATAAGGAAACTGGTTGGATGGCACGACTCCCCTCGCGCAAATCTCGGTATGGATCCCAAAATATCTGTAGGAAAACAGTTAACAAAAAAAACAGTTGACAAAAAAAAAACTGCCGAAGAAAAATTAAGTCTCAATTTATTACCTCTTCTGCTACCAAATTGTCAAGTACTCCACGAATGGTAGCCAGTACTTGCCAATCTTTCGTTTCCACCTGGGCCGGCCTCCATCGAGCCACTCTAGGAAGGTGTTCAAGGTAGTTTGGGTTCAGCTCACCCCGCCCGAGCATCGGAAAGTGCTCGTATATCCATGCCTATTCAATTTATAAGTTAATAATCACAAAATATAAACAACAAAATGAAGTATACGAGACTAAGTTGTTGGAAGTTTTCTTACATGTAGCAGAGTCTGGCATCCGGCAATTGTCTTAGTCCCGACGCGGGATGCGATGCCTAGCTCGCGGTAAAGATAGGCGAGAATACCGCTACCCCACGATATATCTATGAAGTCATCCACGGACAATAAGTTGAGCATGTACCTCGCGTGTATCGAGGTTCCAGACTTGTCCGAAATGCCTACCGTTTCTAGGACGAACAGCATGTAAGCACGGGCCACCGCGTCGACCAACACATCATCATCCTCATCCAATTCCAGATCCGTGAAGTGCTCCACCAAAAATGACAACGAAATTCCGTATGATTTCTTGAAGCCGGGGAGAGTTGTGAAACTAGTTTCCTCAAGTCCAAGGTTACTTGAGACAAACCTGACGATCTTCTCGTACCATTTCACAGATTTTTCATTCGTGTAATGCTCTTTGGTCATTACGCGCCCGGTCACTGGCAGCTCCAGTAGCTGGTAGACGTCGTCCAGTGTAATGGTTATCTCCCCGCATGGGAGATGAAACGTGTTGGTCTCCGGGTGCCATCTCTCCACAAAAGCGGATATCAGGGCACTATCCATTGTCCTGTAGGCATAATCTGCCAGATTGTGCAAACCGCTCGGTACGATTTTCTCCTGGACGGCCTCCGGCAAGCTGCAAAACGGCCAAGACATGATTTTCTTCCCGTGACTCACAGCCCTGAGCATACGATATGTCCTCTGTATATCAAACAACATATAAAAACATAAAAAACATGAAATACATATAGATATCATATACTGAACTACTAGCTTACAAAAGTAATGCACATACCGGGTCCTTCCATATTGCATATGCAATATGGTTCTCAAAAGAAGGCAACATTGAGCAACCTGGAGGCCGGACAGGCGGCTCAGAAGGACCGGCCTCTTCAGAAGGACCGACCTCCTCTTGACGTGGTGGTAGGAATTGGCTAAGTGGCACGTCGTCGTCATCACTGGGAGGAGAAGGAGTACGAGCTCGTTGCTTCGACCGAGCTTGTGCAACCGGGGGGGGTCTCCGTGTCCCAGCCCGACCTTGGCCCTCGGGTTCGAAAATTGTTATCGGGCGCTCAAGAGGACGTTCGGCACGTTCCTTCCGCTTTGATGCGGTGGGACGTATTCTTTTTGGTGCCTCGGGAGGACTGTCACCCCTATAGAGCAATAGATTGTGCGACCGTACAATTAATAACTAATGCAGACTAAAATAGATCTATTATCCCCTAATAGATTGTGCGACTGTTACCCCCTATTCTTACCCCCAGAACTGAGTACAGTAGGACTGCCATGATTGTGGCAGTCCTCATATACACAAGGACTGCCACAGTCCTGGCAGTCCTCTGTTAATAGAGGACTGCCAGGACTGTGGCAGTCCTTGTGTATATGAGGACTGCCACAATCATGGCAGTCCTACTGTACTCGACCAACAGAAACGACTCGCTAGTTTGTCGTTATCTAGGGTTAGGGTTTGAAGAGATATTGTGGGTTTGTTGTGTTCGAAAATCCCATTTATAAACCCTAAAGACATTATAAACCTAAATTATCAAAAAAATTTCGATATTTCAAACTATTCTAGGGTTTCAAAAAAAATTTATCAAATTATAGAACGAAATTAGCGAAAAACGTACCTAGCATCGGATGTCTTGGACTTGCGTGTCATCTCGTCGAACGTGGGAGAGTTCGTGAAAGAAAATGGATGGAGGAATGGTGGAGGAGAAATTTGTAGGGTTTAGGGAGATGAGAGAGCTCTTCTCTTTTTCTTCTTTTGGAGGAGAGAGAGAGGAAATGATGAAATGAGATGAAAAAATGAGTTTGGGGGGTTGGGCTGCCCCCTAGTAAAATTTGGGCTGCCCCCTAGTAAAAGTTCCACCCAATGGGCTGTCCCCTAAGTAAGGGCTGCCCCCTAGTAAAAATGGGTATGCCCCTAAACAAAACCTAAATGTAAGGGTCCGGCTATACACACTCCAAAATTTGCTAAGAACATCCCACATAATTTAAATGTTAAATTAAAAGACCAATATACCTCCAAGGTTTTCTAAGAACACCCCACCCAAAAAAAAAAAAATTCTGCGACAAGCACGACAAATACTTGTCGAACGGACAATGGTCTGTTCGACAAGTATTGGTCGAATATGTCTTCTTCTGTTCGACAAATACTGGTCGAACGTGTCTTCTTGTGTTCGACAAACACTGGTCGAACATATTCTAATCGAACATGCCATCTTCTGTTCGACATATTATGTTCGAACGTACACACTATAGTTCGACTGTCGTGGGTCGAACATTCCTCTGTGAGTTCGATAAACCAGAGTCAAACCTATCCGTGAATACACCCAAATTTTTTTCTATTTTTTTGTTTATTTTAACACCAGTTTATGGTCGGCGGAGGGGGGATAGGAAAGCGGGGGGAGGGGGAGGAGGAGGAGGAGGCGGGTCTTTGGGGGGGGGTTCGGCGGAGGGGGGGAGGGTCGAAGGAGGGCGGCGGCGGGTCGGGGGAGGAGGGGGGTCGGCGGAGGGGAGGGGAGGGGAGTATGGGGTGTGCTCAGCAGAAAGGGTAGAATATAATTTTTTATTTTTTTTAATGGGGTATCCTTAGCAAGTCTTGGGATGTCAATAGTTTTTTTTTTAAATGGGATGTCCTTAGCAAGTCTTGGGATGTCAATAACCGGACCATAAATATATTATATTATAAATCAATAAAAAATTAATTAAGAAATTTAATTTATAATTTCAATGTCCATCTCAAGAAAAAGTTGGGTCATATCAAGAAACTTGGTCACCACTCTTTCTTTGATTCTTCTAAAAGAAAAGTGCACATCTAAATGGGTTTATTTCATTCATGTGGACATTTAGTATTAAAGAGTAGGAATGTTGAAACCAATTAGATTGTTGGTAAAAGATTTCGTGTTATTAATATATAATCTTCTTTTGTACTGCATTAACACTCAAATATTATTTTTCTATATTTTTTTAAGCTTCAACTATCATAATTTTGAAATATAATTCGTATTGCTTCAATGATGCATAAAAACTGAACTTCCACCTAGTAGTGTTAACAAAGCAACTAGTTCCAATTTAATTATTGTACATATAAAAATATTTCTTTTTCTCGATTGATAGTTGTTTAAAAGATAATTGGACAATCATGTTACGTTATTATTATTTTGTAATAAGGGATGCTTTGTTGCATCATAAATATAAATATGCATAAGATATGGTAGTACTTTACTCATATATTTATATTATTAATTACAAGTAAATCCATTTATTACTGTACTATATTGTAAGGCTTTTACCAACTATCGTAATATTTCTTGGAAAATTATGGTTTGAACACCATTTAGACCATCTCCAATGGGGGTTTCTATCTTCCCTATTTCTATGGAAGAAATTCATTTTAGAAAAAACTTCTCCCAATGGTGATTTCTATCATCATTTCTATCCTAGATGGCAATGATGTAGGATGGAAACTTTCTAGGAGGGTTTCTATGTAATGCCCGTGATTCGTATTACGTATTCTGTATACGACCCGTATTTCGACTTGTCCTAGTTAGATAGTCTTGGGTTCTTGTATTGGCTCGGTTTGGCCTGGCTTGGTTCGGGTTGGGCTTGGATTGGTTTGGCTTGGTTTGGGCTAGCATGAACCCCTACCTACCACCATCCCCATTTATTAACCCTTTCTTCCTTCTCTCTCCTCATTACTTCTCTTCTTCTTCTCCTCCATTAACTCTCCACCTACCAGGAAGGTCTAGGCAAGTGCATCTTGCTTCATGGAGGAACCCAAATTTTATTGTTCCATTCTCTTCTTTACAGCATTCTAACACTCTTTAGTACTTGGCATTTTCAATTTCCATGGCTAGATTCTTGTAGATCTAAGTTTATGTTATTTTCAGATTTCTTGGGTTTTGATCTACTTAATCTTGTTATTTCCGAGTTTTGATGGTTCCATGTTGTAGAAAATTTCGTTCTACCCCATTTTGACCTATGGAAGTTCGGATTTGGGCTCCGAATGATGGAGTTATGGAGCTTGAGAACTTGGCTCTCATGGTGTTCTTCTTCTCGGGATTTTGGAGAAGATGAACTGTGCTTGACTTGACCGCATGAATAATTCATGCGGCAAGTGTTCTCTTCAGCCGCATGGCTGGAAGTACTTGAGCCGCATGAGTACCGAACTCATCTGGCCGCATAACTCGCTCAATCCCCAGCCGCATAAGTTCTGAACTCCCTGAGCCGCATGCGCCCTTCCCGCTGGCCGCATGAGGACCCCGCTTCTTCCAGCCGCATGAATGCTCTGACTTAGCCTCATGCGCCCTCTCTTCCCGCTGGCCGCATGGGACTTTACTTGACCCAGCCGCATGAGAACTCCTCCCTGAGCCGCACGCAAGCCACTTGCTCTCAGCCGCAGGAACCTTTCCCCCTGCAGCCGCATAATACCCCACTCTTCCCGCTAGCCGCATATGCCTCCTTCTCCTCAGCCGTATGAGCTTTGGACCCTCTGCCGCATGAGCTGCTGCCGCATGGATTCTCTCCTTGGTCGCATGCGCCTGACCCTATTGAGCCGCATGGGTTGTTCTCTTCCCAGCCGCATGAGGCTCAACCACCTAGCCGCATGCATCCCTTGCTTATGTAGCCGCATAGTGTCCGCCTTCCTCAGCCGCATGCGCCTGACCCTATTTTAGCCGCATGGGCTGTTCTCCTCCCAGCCGCATGAGATCATTCCTGACCGTATAGGCCTGAGCCGCATGGTTCTCCTATAGCCCTGTGCACTGTTATTTTATTATTATTTGCCATGTCTGGTAACCCCCCATGTGTAATTTGAGTTCTATGGTGTACACTTTTACCCCTATTATATATTTTTATGCCCATTTTATATCCTTACGCCTTTTGTCATGAACTTGATAATCCCGAATTTATTTATTATGTTTGGAATGATAATTGAACATGACACGATAGTGACCCATAGCGGTGCACTCTTGACAAGTACCCTGACAATGCATGATAGTGGCCCGTCGTGGTGCACTCCTGACATGATAACTTGACCTGCTATACATGACACGACAGTGACCCGTAGCGGTGCACTCTTGACAAGTACCCTGACAATGCATGATAGTGGCCCGTCGTGGCGCACTCTTGACAAATCAATTCATTGGCCTGGACACCGTGGATGATTGTGCTTGTATAAACTACTAGTCCGGTTGTGTCTTGCATCATGTCTAGGGCACGATCCCTGAGTACCACGGTTAGGGATTCATACTGAATCTGGCTAGGTTAATGACTAGATTGATCAAATAGTTCATGGAGAATTTTCCAGTTACCTGTTGCCCCTTTGGTCCCGGCCTTATATATATATATATATGGGATTTGTTGCTATCCATCGAGATGAGCGCACTTCCAGCCCGCCGTCGAGTGTGGTACCTTAGGACACATGTATCTTACTACAGTGTGTCTGCTATATCCTGCTATCTTTTCCTTTTTTTTGCTGGGATCACTCAGGTAGTAATAAACAGGTAACCGGACTTGGAATTCTCATTGCATCTTGCTAGTAACTAGGCCTGCGATAACCCTAGTTAGTTAAAGTATCAAGCCGTACTTATTGCTTGGCCGTGATTGTTGGATGGGGTTTAATCTGTCTAGTCTTGTCTTGATCCTATACAAGATTGTTACATATCTTGATTTCTTATATTCACCTTGCCGATAAATGGTAGGAGAAACCGAGTTCTGTTCAGACGAAGGGTTACAACCCCGGTCCTTGTTTGGTTTACGGGTTGTAACCTGATTATCTGAATAGTCCCATGGTTATCTCATCGTATATCATCCTGTCATGCTCTTCCATATGTCCTGTCTTTTATTGATTCTGTACAAGATTATCTTTTATATTTACATGTCATGCTTTTTCTTAAATTACTGTCTCTTATTTTGTAATTATATTATTGTGCTAATTGCTGGTTTTAGTTCCTAAGTGAAGCCTCCTTTGTGGCACTTGCTCTTTCTGGGGTCTGACCCAGCTGGTTTTGTATGGCCAGATACCGGAGCAGCAGCAAAGGATCTACCTGCTTTCCAGCCCGATGGTGACCCCTAGGCGTAACCAGGACAATGAGTGGGTTTCTTTTTTGCTCTCCCACTCTATTGTAAAATTATTCTTTTGAGGCGTTTAGCCGCCGAGCAAGTGTTAGCTCGTGCACATTTTACTTACTGTCTGCCTACGGGCTGTAATCATGATTGGCAACTCGAGGTTGATCATGTATGACTTAACTCTTGCTAGTCCTTACATTTTGTACGACTAGCTTCATGATCATCTGGATATGTAATGTTTGGGACGCCTTACAATTGTATATTTGGTGGTCTGATATCTTGTAACATTTACTTACTTATTTATGATTGAGACATTAGGTTTGTTATTGACCATAGGAGACTGATGGCTTGTAGATAAACCCTCATATTTCTAGACAGCCGTGACCGTATAGTGGAGTGGATCCCATTTCATTATACGTAGCTGGCTATGTCTGCCCCCACTCTCCAGTATTCTGGTTATGGGGCGTGACATTCTACATGTAGAAACTCTCATAGAAATTCTCCTATCTCTCATGACAATTAGACCATCTCCAATGGGGGTTTCTATCTCCCCTATTTCTATGGAAGAAATCCATTTTAGAAAAAACTTCTTCCAATGGTAGTTTCTATCATCATTTCTATCCTAGGTGGCAATGATGTAGGATGGAAACTTTCTAGGAGGGTTTCTACATGTAGAAACTCTCATATAAATTATCCTATCTCTCATGGCAATTATTATTGGGTCCCACACCATTAAATTGGTCCTTTTACTATGTAACACATAGGATAGAAATGGAGAACCATTGGAGAGCATTTTTGTATGTGTACAATTTCTATGTAGAAACTCTTACTTGATAGAAATCTCCTTAAAGTACAATGCCAAGTAGGATAAGAACTCAATTTTTTGGGGTTTCTATCTTCCCTATTTCTATGGAAAATTTCTAGGAGGGTTTCTACATGTAGAAACTCTCATAGAAATTCTCCTATCTCTCATGACAATTATTATTGGGTCCCACACCATTAAATTGGTTCTTTTACTATGTGACACATATAATAGAAATGGAGAACCATTGAAGAACATTTTTGTATGTCTACAATTTCTATGTAGAAATTCTTCCAACTAGGATAGAAATCTCCTTAAAGTACAATGCCAAGTAGGATAAGAACTCAATTTTAGAAATCACCATTGGAGATGGTCTTATTATTGGGCCCCACACCATTAAATTGGTCCTTTTACTATGTAACACATAGGATAGAAATGGAGAACCAAAAAATAGTTTTGATGCCCAAGAACCCTAGATTTATTGGTTGGTAAACCCTAAATAGGATAGTATCTAGCTACCCTAAGGAGCCTAGGCTAGTATCTTGAGTATTAGCGGGGTTTCCTTTGTAATGGGCAAGGTATCGGGATTACCTTGGTAAGGGTAAATGTAGGTAATAGGGTATAGTTGTCACGACCCGCACCCGCTAAAAGGGCACGTGACGCGACAATGCCCAGCCCTTACCGAAAAATCGGCGTGGAACGCTGTAGATTTTCCTACTCTAAACAGTTTATATATATAACAAAAACCTGTCGAGAATATGGTCAACTCCGAACGGAGGACAAGCAATGAATATATATATGAGTGCTCAATCACGACTCTAAGATAACAAAGTAAAGACTGAAAGATAAAGACAACAAGACGATAATAAAATAATAACCTGTCAAATCCAACACCAGAATATATACAAGTCCAAGTCTCTAATACAGTCCATAATAATAACAGTCTCAAAAGTAGCTGGAGACAATGTCCAATACAAAAGACCTACTCTAACTAAGCAAGGGGTAAGGTCTCGCCAGGCGGAGCTAAGCCCTGCTGGACCAAAGTCTCCAGGTCTAGGCCCACTACGTCATCCGGACCGTAGTAGGTACTGTAGTCTCCCTCATCTGCATCTGTAATATTTTCAACATATCCTGTCAGGATGGAACGAGTACAATCTACTAACAACAGTTCACAAGATATGACAAAAGCTATAAGACAGTAAATAGAGAGTATATACAAGAAAATCATGGAATGTACATGTGAGTATCATGGCAAGGTAAGCTATAAAACTAGAGCTAGAACAAGGCAAGTAAACTGATCATGGCATGTACAAGAATCAAGAGTCATACATCTAGGTGTGTGAATACTAGCTACAACATATGGCCGGATTGGGTCTGCACAAGGTTATGATCTAGCCAATCATACGTGTGGTGTAGGATTGGCATTCACAAGGTTCACAATATATACAAGGCGGGTATGACCATACATCTACACTAGTACTCCCCGTCCCCGACTGGTAGAGTGGATCCAAGCAAGACACGTTACGACACGGGATTCTACGAGAAGGGAGCAAGTCTCCTCGAGAATCGGTGTCCATATACTGCACAAGAACTACAAGGGAGCTTGCACAAGATATACCAAGATAACGAGGAATAACATCTCATGTCGGGATCCATGAATACCAATCCGTGTGACCAATGTGTCGAGAACAAGCATATCCACACTAATTACATGAATCATAACAATCATTATAAATTGAAAAAGTGTCAGAGAATGTACTCGCCTGAAATATGATATGGTACGTCAACCGGAGCAAATGCAGCATCTCGAGGACTGTCACGACCCGCACCCGCTAAAAGGGCACGTGACGCGACAACGCCCAGCCCTCACCGGAAAAAACGGCGTGGAACGCTGTGGATTTTCTAGTCTGACAACAGTTTATATATATAACAAAACCTGTCGAGAATATGGTCAACTCCGAACGGAGGACAAGCAATGAATATATATAAGTGCTCAATCACAACTCTAAGATGATAAGTAAAGACTGAAAGATAAAGACAACAAGACGATAAAATATAACCTGTCAAGTCCAAATATAAATAATATACAAGTCTAGTCTCTAATACAGTCCAAATATAAATACAGTCTCAAAAGTAACTGGAAACAAAGTCCAGTACAAGGACTTACTCTAACTAAACAAGTGGTATAGTCTCGTCAGACGGAGCTACGCCCTGCGGGACCAAGTCTAGGCCCACTACGTCGTCCGGACCGTAGTAGGTACTGCAATCTCCCTCGTCGGCATCTGTAATATTTTATCAACAGTCCAGTCAGGATGGAACGAGTACATATGTCTCATAACAGATCTCAAGATAGAATAAAAGCTATAAGACTGTAAATAGAGCATATACAATGAATCATGGAGTGTACATGTATGTATCATGGCATGGTAAGCTGTAGAGCTAGAGCTAGAACAAGAAAATAGAACGGGATCATGGCATGTACACAAATCAAGGTAAGCTATATATCCAATGTGTGTGAGTAGTAGTTTCGGCTTGTGATCGGCTTGGGTACCTGTCGAGAATCGGCCTGGCAAGTCATAAGTGCGGTATATGACTCACACTGTTCAAGAATGCAAGGGGATATGATCACAGGCATACGCTACTACTCCCCCTACCCCAACTGGTAGAATGGATCCAAACAGGACACGTCACTGCACGGGATTCTAATGAGAAGGTAGCTAGTCTTCTCTAGAATCAGTGACCACATATTGAGCAAGAGCTACAAGGGAGCTTGCACAATACATCCCAACCTAAGAAGGAGAAAACATCTCTCGTCGGGATCCAAGAATACCAATCCGTGAGAACCATGTGTCGGGAATAAGCATATCAACACTAAGTACATAAATCATAACAGTTATCATAAATTGGGAATAAGTATCAGAGAATGTACTCGCCTGTAAGATGATAAAATATGTCAACCGGATCAACTGCAGTGTCTCGAGGACCTATAGAGAACAAGACGTATCAATACTATGTTTAAGAAGTAAAGTTAAATCAAATTAAATTATATTTAGTCATTCTAGGTCAAGACATGTCTAGTCGGGTCAACCTTGGTCATGGGTGAACATTGGAAGTCAATCCGAATCAAACTAGGTCGAAAACTGGCTTACCGTTGACTTTTGGTCAACGGGTCAACTCTGGTCAACTCTAGGTCAACTCTAGGTCAACCCTAGGTCACTGGTGACTAATAGTTGACTTTTAGTCAACTGTCCAAGTTAAATGGAATTTGGAACTAAATTGGGTAAAGTGTTGACCTATAGTTGACTTTTAGTCTAAAAAGTCAACCGTGGTCAATCGGGTCCAAGACTAGGTTTAGACGGCTAATTCTACTCATTACCAACCTATACAACCCATATCCAAGTCCATCTTGGACTTGGAAACTCAAATCTTGGCCATGGGCCAATTCCCTATTTTACCCTTAAAAAGGGTAAAATTCTACCTTCGGCGATTATCTAGTTAGCTTACCTACGCTTGATATTTTGACCCGTTCTCCCTAGGATAGTAGGGTACTAGCCTATAGGTTCGTTATCTACCAAAATACCTAGATAAAGTGGACGTCTAGTCCACCTTACGGCCCGTTGCAGATGTCTTAAATATTTCAAGATACGCACTGATACGGCGCGATACCGGCGCCCTACGACCCCGATTTCCACTCAGGAGCTTACCCGCAAAATCTAATTCACATAACCTAGGCCTACGTCAAGTTTTGTCGCGATCCGATACTCGGAACTCGATTTTGCCCTCTAACTCGACTTCTACTAAAAAAACTCTTTTAGCTCTCGCTCCAAATCTCCTCTTTGACTCTCAATTCTAATTCTTCTTCTTCTTAACTTCTTCTTCTTATTCTTCTAGCTCTAATTCTTCTTCTTGGCCTCTTCCTCACTCTCTCCTTCTAATCTTCTTCTAGTTTCTAACTTTTCCTAGTTTTCTTCTTCTACATCTTCTTCTAACTCCTTACTTCTCCTATTTCTTTTCTTCTACTTCATCTATTTCTTTTCCTTCTTCTTACATCCTAACTTCCTATCCATCTATCTATATATATAAACATATACATCTATATATATATATATATACCTACATATATACATTTATATATGATACTAGGGGGGGTCAATGGGGTGAATTGGGGGTGTAAAGGGGGTGAAATGGGGGGGGATCAGCTGCTATTGCAGCTGCTATTAGCAGCTGCTGCTACTGCTACTCTACTGCTGCTGCTGCTGTTACTCTACTGCTGCTGCTGCTGTCCATTCTACTGCTGTTGCTGCTGTTTTATTCTTCTTCTTCTTTCACTCCTCCTTCACTTCCTCCTCTACTCACCTCTATATATATATATATATATATATATATATATATATATATATATATATATATATATATATATATATATATATATATATATATATATACACATATCTATCTAGATATCTATATATCTATCTATCTTTATATATATATATATATATCCATATATCTAATCCTCTAACCACCTATCTATATATACACACACACACACACATCTCTACATATATATATAAATACACGCACACATATAGATACATATATATATATACACACAACCATCTATCTATATCTAAATTCATACACACACACACACAAACACAAACTCTCACACACACAAACACACACTCTCACCACCACTCTCCATGACACAACACCACCACCACCATCATTCTCTCATCCTCCCACAAATACACATATATATATATATATATATATATATATATATATATATACCATTCAATATATAAAAGTCCCAAATTAAACTCTAACCTAATCTCTAGGGAAAAACCTACAAATAGAGGGCAAAATGTAGAGAATCACATTCTCTACATTTATGGTGAAGGAAGTAAATAGAAAAGAGTAATAAATGAGGATTAAATGACATACCTAGGTAGAGTTCTTGTAGGGAAGAAGAGTTGGAGAGAAAGAAAGGAATTTTGAGAAAGAAGGGATGTTGACTTAATGAAGAAGAAAGGGGGGGGGGGGGGGGGGTTCTCCTAGTCTTGGCCGGCCCATGGGGGGTGAGGGAATGGGTTTGGGTTTGGTTTTTGGGGATCCAATAAGCCTTCTAGCCATTAGACTTAGGTTTGGTTCAAATTGAGTTCGGTTTGGTTCGGTTTAATTCTAAATACAAATTAAGCCTCTTAAATGACTAATTAAGTCATGGAAATAGGGTTAAAGATTTCTAGCCTAATTATGATAGTGTGTGGGCCAAACACAGCTAGTTTGTGGGTCCCACTAGGGTCCAGGCTACCCGGGTCTCCAAATTGAGTCCGAATTGGATAAAATTCAAACCGACTCAAATAAATTCCTAAAAATCATATAAAATCAAATAAAATTCCTAAAATATTATAAAACTTGAAAATGATGAAAATACCCCTAATTTGAAAACTGGGGGTGACAAATCTACCCTCCTTAAAAAAAATTTCGTCCTCGAAATTGAATGAGAACTAACACAGCAATCATGAACAAAACAAGGAAGAAAAAGAAAGAATTTACCTCAAGGCTCGAAGAGATATAGGAATCGATCCCGCATGTCGTCCTCCCTCTCCCAGTGGACTCACCTGGAGAGTGGTGCCTCCATGCAACGCGAACCAAGGGAATGACCTGGTTCCGGAGCACATTCTCTCTTCGGTCCAAGATCTCGACCGGCTTCTCTGGATAGCTGAGTGTCGGTCCCACCTCGATCTCGGAGTGGTCTAAGACGTGACTGGGATCTGCCACGTACCGTCTTAGCTGCGACACGTGGAACACACTGTGCACTCCCTCTAGTGCAGGCGGTAACTCCAGTCGGTAAGCCACTGCACCGACCCTGCCCAGGATACGAAATGGTCCGATGTATCGTGGACTAAGCTTCCTGCCGCCACCAAAACGAATCGTGCCACGCGTCGGAGAAATCTGCAGAAAGATAAGATCATCAACCTAGAACAAAACACAAGACTTAGAGCTTGATCTAAAACAATCACAATCAGACTCAAATACTAGAAAAATTTAAATTATACCTCAAACTCCAATGGCCTCCGGTGGCTATCGGCCCAATGCCGCTGCCTATCCTGCGCCACCCGAAGTCTATCCCTGATAACCCTGACCTTCTCTGCAGCATCCACCACCATCTCAGGGCCAAGCAAAACCCTTTCACCGACATCATCCCAAGACAAGGGAGTACGGCACCTCCGTCCGTATAGAGCCTCGAAAGGTGACATCTCTATACTGGCTTGGTAGCTGTTGTTGTAAGCAAACTCTACCAAGTGAAGGTGGTCCTCCCAAGATCCCCCGAAGTCCAAGACACAGGTACGCAGCATATCCTCGAGGGTCTGAATCGTCCTCTCCGACTGCCCGTCTGTCTGGGGGTGGTATGCGGTACTGAACTTGAGCGATGTGCCCAAGCTAAGCTGCAAACTCCGTCAGAAGTGGAAAATGAATCGGCTGTCCCGATCTGAGACTATACTCACTGGCACTCCGTGTAATCGGACTATCTGTCGCACGTACATCTCGGCCAACCTCTCCGTCGACAAACCCACTTTAAAAGGCAAAAAGTGGGCCGATTTGGTCAATCGATCAACAATGACCCAAATTGCATCCTTCCCTCCTGGAGAGCGCGGAAGCCCAGATACAAAGTCCATAGTGATATGCTCCCACTTCCACTCGGGAATGGGTAGTGGCTGGAGCAATCCACCGGGTCTCTGCCTCCCGGCCTTCACCTGCTGGCACACCAAGCATCTCGAAACGAACTGAGCCACCTCACGTTTCATGCCATACCACCAAATATGCTGTCTCAAGTCTCTATACATCTTGTTGGCTCCTGGATGCATAGAGTACTAAGAACGGTGCGCCTCCTGAAGAACCTCCTCCCAAAGTCCTTCGCTCGGCACGCACAATCTGGTACCATGCCTCAACGACCCATCCCCTGCTATAGAGAACTCATCGAACAGTCCTCTCTGGACCTGCTCCCTGATGACTCTCAGAGCCTCATCCTCAAACTGAGCTGCCCTGACTCTGTCCATCAGCTCTGACTGCACCTGGAGACCCCACATCTGCGCCTCGAACCCTGGAACTATCACCTCTATATCCAAGCTCTCCAGATCTGCCAGAAGGTGACGATCCATCGTCAAACACATGGCCACGGGATACCTGCTCAAAGCATCTGCGACCACGTTGGCCTTCCCCGGATGGTACTGTAAGGATATATCAAAATCCTTCATCAGCTCTAACCATCGCCTCTGCCTCATATTCAGCTCCTTCTCGGTAAACACGTACTTCAAGCTCTTGTGATCTGTATAGATCTCAACTCGCTCTCCGTACAGATAGTGTTTCCACAGCTTCAAAGTAAAGATGACCGCTGCCAGCTCCAGATCGTGGGTAGGGTAATTCCTCTCATGAGGACGTAACTGCCTAGATGCATAGGCACACTACGCCAAAAATAGTAATTTTTGACTCTTTAGGTTCGCAAATATTGACGGACTATGACAGTCATTAATTTTTCGACAGACTAAATCTGTCAATTTATGTTAAAATCTATTAAAATATTAAATAGAAGACTATTGACAGGATCGATCTCTTTCGTCCCTAAAATTTTTGCCGCTCAGACTTGGAGCCAAAACGAGCTCGTTTTTATCTCTCATATCTCTCTCTCTCTCTCTCTCTCTCTCTCTCTCTCTCTCTCTCTCTCTCTCTCTCTTCTCTAAGATTTTTGCTGCTCGGACTTGGTTTTCTAGTTTCATCTCTAACCGAAAAGGGGATCTCAGGTTCTCTACTTCATCTCTCCTATCTTGCTCATCTGTGGTAAAAATAGAGGATGGGTTTTAGGTTATTTAATTTCATCTCTCTTTTCAGGGTTTTTTCGCCTTAGGGCCGATCGGTCCGGCCACAGCTAGCCCTAATAATTTCGTGGTTCATCAAAGAGCAAAAGGAGGTTTTGCTCTTTAATGAACAAAATAGGATTTTGCTCTTTGATCGAATTCACAGCCCTAGGTAAGTTTCTATTCTTCTTCTTTTTCTATTTTTTAATCCGAACTAAGTCAATTTGGTGTTCCCTTTGGTGGTTATCCTTTTCCATTGTCTCCTTTTTTTTTTCTCTTCTTTAACTTTGTCTTAGAGTCCAAGGCAACTCCTTCTCATTTCGCTCACGATGATAGCACCCTCCTCCGAAGGATCTCCCTCGGCCTCTTTGGTGCAGGCTACGCTGCTGTCATCCTCATGGTCGTGTTCATTCTCGCGTTCCCGCTCGGGGTTGGCATCGATCGGATGTGGGTGGAGGAGCCTGTATTCTTGTACCACATGCTACACTTTTATTACATACAAACACGATAGTCTGGCTTAAATTTCTCATGCCTGAATCTGATTATAATCACCATATCGACATGTTTCAGTTATCTGGTATCTTAATTGTTGTTACTTTACCAGTAGATTTGTTTTGATATTAATGACATGGTTCTAATTTTTGGTGTTATATAATGATTAATAAGTTCCTTTTCGTTATTACAAATCACAATGTGAAGAAATCCTTTTGGTTAATTGGGATTAATTGTTGGATTTCGATTATTACTGGTTTGCTTTGTTAGTGCCTACCATATGTTTGTTATAATGGCCAATTCTTCAATCCTCGTACATTTTCGAGTGTCTGATATGTGTCCGTATGACATGACATGAACATTAAACCAATTCTACAATAGGATTTTTATCTCTTTCGCCTAGGAAAGTAAGCACGAACTTTGTGAAAAATTGGGCCACAGCGTGTCGAAAACAACTCGAACACTCCACATCAATGTACATAACTGTGGATGCGCTGGAACCACCCATCCCATGTCGTCCTTAGGATCCTTGGTACTGTAAACATGTACGGATCAGAAGTAGCAAGATGGGGGTTATCGAAAGATATATCCACGTAGAGTTATGTTTTAATGATGTTGATTGCATGGTTCAACTCATATAGGGAGAAGGGGATCCGGCAAGCATTCGGTATCGGCAATCACTTTGTACAATAGAACCAATAACAAACAGTTAACTTGTATGTAAGCCAGTCAACAACTGAAATTAGTTTTACAATGCCAAGAGATCGAGGATCAATTCTCTAAATTATACTTTGGGCATAAATATAATACCAAAGAGTGGTGTAACAGAAACCAAGAAATAGGCAGTGACGAAGGGACAAAAATGGGGCTATTGTGTAGGGCTAGGAAATATGGACATTAAAAAAATTAGTGCCATATCTATATGGCTTCGTACCAGACATGATATAGAAACTCTAAAATCCTGGTCCAAGAATTGATGGATTATTTACTTGTAATTGATCCTTGGGTGAGATGCATCATAAAGCCGTACAACATTATTATGTTCTTTACTATTTGTAGTGCAGCATATTAGCTTCCATGAGTTATTATGTATTTCATACTGATATAAACACTCTAAAAAAATATGGTGTGTTTGTGTTTGTGCCAACAAAGATTGTGAATAAGGAAATGATTGTGTAAGCAGTACTTACTGCTTATACGCTGTTGCTGTGGACTCCGACGAATCCAGCTTTTCCACTTCCTTCTACATATATTATTACACACATAACAAGGTAAAATTAGCTAATCAGTTGATAACTCAATGTCAAGTGGAGTAGACAAATGGACAGAGTAAAGTTGTGTACATTAGGAGAAACCTATAGTTTCTTTTAGAACAAAGTTGATATTTTTTTCCTTTTTAGATTGCAAAATTTGGACATATTGCCTTTTCTTTTTGATTTATTAGCAATGAATAGGACTTTTCAGATACAGCCTAGAAAACATCTTTTTCCTTATATTAATCCTTTGCTACTGAAATAGATAAACAAAAAAATTCTTGCAATTATTGGTTATTATTTGATTTTGCAGAAGATTTGTTCCCCTTCAGTCTTCACATTTTAGTATAAGAAGCCTTTATATATCCTAGATAAATTTATAACAAGCAGACACATGATACTTTTTTACTCTTAGATATCAGCAATCACAGTTACTCAATTTGATTAGACAACTTTTTTGGATTGTAGAAACCATTTTGAAAATTATTGAATGTTATGTTAAGCAATCAGATCTTTTCTTACTAAACTATATAAGCTTTTGGAAGATACAAACAATAAGATAAGCATGATAAGTTATTCTGGATATTTTGTCTCCATAAGTCATTTATTCTTCTGGAAGGTGGACACAACAAGAAGATACATGATGTCTTTTCACTTTTAGATATCACCCACCAGAGAATGTTTAATGGATTCAAGTACTTTTTAGGATTGTGGAAACTATTTTTGGACATTCTATGTTACATTAAACGATTCCATTTTTCTCAAACCGAGTTATTTTCTTCAGGAAGCTTACATCAAGAAAAACACGGTCTTGCTAATGTCACAGAGGTGATAGTCCTTAATAGAGAAACATTAATAGGAATGAATATGGTTCATGTAGCCTACCCCCATAAATTGGAATAAAGGTATTTGTTGTGGTAGTAGTAAATTGCTTTATTGTAGTAGTAGTAGTAGTAGTAAAATTTTGACTTATTTAATTTAGATTTTTTGCAATACATAGTCTATTTAATGATTCTTACAGAAGATAGGGACAGTTAGAAGACAGCTTTTGTAAATTATATGCTTATATATTAAGTACTTTGGATCTCAGGATTCTGTTAGTATTGTATACAAGTCTTCTTTATCTAATTTTATTACCCTTCTCACTTTAAATTTTTTTCTTTCCAGATACTAATTCTAGTAAGAGAAGTGTGGAGGCTGTTGTCAAGGGTTTAGGACTATGATCTATACAATGACTTGGGCAATCCTGTTAGGGATGTCGATCTTGTAAGACCTGTTTTGGGCGTGCAACAAGAGACCATACCCTCGTCGTTGTCGCACTGGCAGCCACTGTCTAAGTCAGGTACTTCATCATGTTGATTACAGGTTCATGGTTTCTCGGATTCCCCTGTCTTCTTTTAGGTAAATTCCTAGATACCCTAATACTTAGATAGTACCAAAAGCATAGTTACATTTACCAGTAAGGTAAAGTTACTTCTTTTAATTGTTGTTCTACAGTTAGTTGTACACTAAGAACATGCATTCAATTTTACTTTGTTCTCTTATTTTTAAATATTGTGTCGTGTATTTACATAAGTTTTATTTGTTTACTTCAACAAACAAACATATTTGCTATCAAAAACTCCTGAAGGTTTCAAGGCTAGTTCTTAGGAGAGATGTCTTGGTTAGCCATCAAGGAGATGGTTTGAATAGGTTTAGGACTATGAGCTATATAATGACTTAGGTAATCTTGATAGGGATGTCGATCTTGCACGACCTGTTTTGGGCATGTAATAAGAGACGTGAACAATCTAAATTGCTATGGAATATAGAGAGTTTTATACCAACCATTTAGTCTGAAAATTATTTATATGGTATCAATTTCACTACGTCAAAAACAGTAATTTTTGACCCTTTATTTGCTTGGGACATTTATTGTAAATCCCCTTTATTGTCAGCCTATACCTGTCAATTAAGGGCTGTAGTTTGATGTTGAGCACAAACATTTTTGTATGCAGTAGAAATGTACAACTAACTCCGCATTATATTAATAGAGATGATAGTACCCCTAGCTTAGAGCTAAGTACTTCTCTTTACATCAATATTTGGTGCAAAGGAGATATCTGTAGTTCTGTACTATAATAATCTATGGCATATATGAACTAATCATCTTTATAATGTCGTAATAATACCAGTTTCCCTTTATTTCCATTTTTTGTACACGAGAAATTTACGTAATTGTAATATTGCCTTCAAATTTAAAATATTTTGTTGACCATTTCTTTTTCATGAGGACTTGACCTGCCAAATTGAAATCAAATACACTACAAGAAAAGAAAGTCAGGTTGTGAACTTTGACATATGCTTTCCGTGTTCATAATTACAAACTTTGCTTCTGTTTACACATGGTGTTTTTATCTTTTGATCTATGCTACGCTTACTATTTGAGATGAAGGAATAAAGAATTGCATCTTTCTATGTAAATTCCAGTAGTTGATATTGTATTTTTTTGTTTCAATGGTTGTAGGTACCGGAACAATCTGGCTTGCCAAAGACATGTTTTCTAAAAGGACTTCAAAAGAAAACACATTGCTTTTGGACACTTAAATTCTGAAGCACCGCCAAAGGAAGATGTTTATAGTATCATCGTCGATGAAATATTTGACCGCAGTGCATATTTGTTTGAAGGGGATGGAAAGTTTGAAGACATTATGCTTGGTGATATGATCAATTGGCCAAAAGAGTCCGTTCAATTTATTAGGATTTGAATATTAGCATTTAGTTTTTTTTTGTAGTGAACTTCGTATGTATTCTGAATCCTACTCCTTTTTCAGTTTGGATGTTATGTGTGAGAACAATTGCAAGTATTTGGATGCTACAAAAACAATTTCTACTTAGTGATATTCAATATCAATTGAGACTTTGAATCAATTGTCAGTTATGTTCATTTTGATTGAATGTGTTCATTTTCAATTGTGATTCGTGAATGATTTGTGTTATATTCATTTTGAATTGAGTCTCTTGATTTATATTCAGATTCAATATTTGTGTACTGGTTTACAACAAAAATAGGTTTAATTAATTAAAAATAATTTTAGTGAATATTTTGTACAATTTTGACGGATATCACCTGTCAAAAATAGACAGGTATGCCGAATTGTGTTAAGCGGGATAATTGACAGAAGAAGTCTGCCGTTTATTATATGACAGACGAAATCCGTCGTTTTCTCCACCTACGTATCGACGGTAGAAAATCGTCATTTATAGTAAACTACATTTTATTTTTGACGGACCACGTGACGGTCCAAAACCGTCAGTAAACACAGTTTTCGACGATTTTAGTCTGTCGAAAAATGCAAATTCTGACGTAGTGGCAATTACCTTCCCGTGCTGCTGAAGCACACAACCCAAACCCCGTCCTGAAGCATCACTGTAGATCATATAACCACCAGATCCAGATGGCAGCGTCAATATAGGAGCTGTAGTCAACCTCGCCTTCAACTGCTCAAAGGCGGCCTGGCACTCATCGGACCAAACAAACTCCTCGTCCTTCCTGGTAAGGCGGGTCATCGGCTGGGCAATCCTGGAAAAGTCCTGTACGAACCTCCGGTAGTAACCTGCCAGACCCAGAAAACTCTGAACCTCTGCTACTGAGCTCGGCGTAGACCAGGACTCCACTGCAGAAATATTCTTCGGATCCACTGAAATCCCCTCGCCAGAGACAACATGGCCTAGGAACTCCACACGATCCAAGAAGAACTCGCACTTGGACAGCTTCCCATACAGCTGCTCCCTCCTGAGAGTGTCCAACACAATCCTCAGGTGCTCCTCGTGCTCCTCTGGTGTCTTCGAGTAGATGAGAATGTCATCAATGAAGACCACCACGAACTTGTCAAGGTACTGGTGAAATACCTTGTTCATCAAGTTCATAAATACTGCCGGGGCGTTGGTCAACCCAAACGGCATGACGGTATACTCATACTGGCCATAGCGGGTCCGAAAGGTAGTCTTCGGAATGTCATCCCGCTTCACCTTCAGCTGATGGTACTCGGTACGCAAGTCGATCTTCGAGAACACCCTCGCGCCGCTCAACTGGTCGAACAAGTCATCAATCATCGGCAAAGGATACTTGTTCTTGATGGTAAGGTTGTTGAGCGCCCTGTAATCAATACACAGACGTACCGTACCATCCTTCTTGGGGACGAAAAGAACTGGCGCGCCCCAAGGTGAAGAACTAGATCGAATAAAGCCCTTGTCTTCCAGCTCGTCGGCCTGTCTCTTCAGCTCCGCTAACTCACTGTTGTTGATTCTATAGACATGCTGGGAGATAGGCTCAGCACCCGGCACTAGATCTATAGAAAACTCAACATCACGATCTGGCGGTATCCCGGACAGCTCCTCGGGAAAAACATCCAAGAACTCAGCAATGAGTGGATGTGGCAACACCGGCCCCGCCAACAATGCTCCGCAGAAGCCATCTCCCTGCTCCACTGCACCCCTGGTGAACTCATACTCCGGCTCTCCCGGCGGCCTAAACAGAATCCTGCCCCCTCTGCAGTCAATGCTAGTGTGGTGCATGCTCAACCAGTCCATACTGAGTACCACATCGTAACTCGGAAGTGGCATTACGAGCAAACACGCACTCAGCTCCCGGCCTCTCAAAGAAACTCTCCGCCCCTTGCAAACATTATTAACTAGGATGATGCAATTCCCAATCATAATCTTACAAGTCCTACCCAGATATTCAGCAATAATATTGTGCCTATGAGCAAAAGAAACAGACACAAAACTGTGTGTAGCACCAGAATCAAATAAGGCCAAAGGTGGAAAAGAATCGAGCAGAATAGAACCTGCGATAACATCCGCAATAGGCTCCATCTCCTCGGCCGCAAGAGCAAAGGCTCTACCTTGACCACCTGTCACGACCCGATCCCAATAATCTGGGTCTAGTTGGATCATGCCCAGCCTGTACCGTTGTTGAGACGGCGGCAGTAAGCTGTTCAGTAGCAGGTAACCATACAACAACACTATATTTGCCACAACTCAAATTCAGAAATAAACTTTATTAAACTGAAATTTAAATACAAATGAAATTGTACTGAAAGGAAATACAGAATTTTGAAACAAATGAACAATGCAAAAAGGAAATCTATCTAGCAGCTGGGTCATCGGCCTCAGTCCCATCGTCCTCCTGCGGGGACTCTGGCAGTACAACTGGGTACAACACAGGATCATAATAGCTGTTGTAACACATCTCAGCATCCTCAACATCCCCTAAAAATATATCTCCAGTCAGGAGGGAGCAAAGTACAATTCATGCTAATTTTAAACAGTTAAATAAGTAATAGAATCATGCAGTTCTAAACAGTTTTAAAACAGGAACAGTTTGTTACAGTATAAAATAGTGATTTGAACAGGTAATGACATATGACCGGCTTGGGTTTGTTACAGGAGGAAGAATGGGTTTTTGTTACAGTAGTGGTCATAATCATTACGCTATTCTCCAGTCCCCAGTAGTTACAGTACAGTACTCTCGGAGAGAGTTTCGTGTTTGCATCGTGATTTAGACATGCAGTAAAGCGATTAAATAAATAACTGTAAACTAACACAAACTATACTTGCCTCAAATGGAAATGACTGGAGGGGTAGAAGACTTTGAGACGGGGAGTTAGAGTTGTCCTCGAATTCCTGCATTCGAGAGATAGACTCAGAGATTAGGTTTACCAGCCTTAGCTACGCTAGTTGAAATCTCTATTAGCGTCCTAGTCCAATTTTAGTTCTTTAATTAACAAAACACAGAAAATCACGATTATTAAGTGCGTTGATTTAATACGAGGGAAAACGATTATTTAACTTGAATTCGGAAAAACACCGTCGCTGCCAGATTATTTATGAAAACTTGGTAAATTTTATAAATATAAATATAAAGCTAATTTTTTTTATTTTAGTGAGAAAACACGTGATTTTTAATTATTAATAAACTTGTCAGTTTTTAGGTGAGAAAATAATAATTAATTTTATACGAAAAATACTTTTTAATCATTTTAATCGTTAAATAATAAAAACTCGAAAAACCAGAAAAGACAGGAAATCTAAGCTATTATAGTCACAGACCAGCCAGCTGGGCTTATGTCCATTACAATTTATTTACATAAATTGAAATAAGATAAACTGCCGTTAGTCCTAAACTGAAAATATTAAATAAATGTAAACAGAAATAAATAATAAAATAATGATAAATCATAAGTCTCAGATATTGTCCGATCCTCATTTTGACTAATTGCCTCAACGTCCGGACGGGGCCGGTATCGTTTGCACTTAGTCGGGTCCATTGACCGATACGGTCGTCACCCAAAAATAAAATATCGAATAAAATCCAAAAATTATTTTAAATTCATTTTGAAAATAATTCAGGATTTACGGAAAAATCGGGCAGCATCTCCTCTGTTTTTGGTCAACCCAAAAACTGGGAAAATGGCGCCGATAATTCCTGCAAGTCCCAAACCAGGAAAAAACCCGCATTTTATATATATTTAAAGTCCACAACCAATCCACAGCATAATCGGGACGACCCGAAATAATTTCAGAAGTCTGATTCCAATTCTACAAATTACAGAACGTTCCCGGAAAATTTCGGAAAACTAAAACACACCAAAAACCATTCCCGAAAAATTTCGGGAATTCAAAATAACTCACAGGACTTTTCCGAAAGTCCCGAAAAATTACGACGTCGCTAAAACCGAATTCCCAAAGGGAATCGGGGACCATTTCATCATCGACAAAATAATAAAATAGCGGGACAGGGGAATTATACCTCGGATTGCTCGGCTAGAGCTCTCAGATGAATATTAAAGAAGGAAAGAATAATCCAGAGCAGCGAATAACTCTCCGAAGCAGCGCTGGAACCAGCGTCGTCGAAGCAGCGCCGAGAAATTCAGAATCTAGGGCACGACAGGGGCGCCAACAGGAGAAAGCTCGCCAAAAAGGGAACTAACCAGGGACGGATCCGCGGGTTCTGACCCGGAGGAGGCGTGCTAGCCGAAGGGACAGCAGCCAGGGCGGTTGTCGAGGGGATCGACGGGGTGGTCGGCCACCGAAGGGGCAACGGGGTGGTGCTGACAGGGAGACGGGCAGCGCTGGGCTGGAGTGGGTCACCGGAGAGGCGGTCGGCCGGGGCGCTCGGGTAGCTCCGGCAGCTAAGGGGGTTTGGGCTTGGGGTTAGGTGAGGGAAGAATGAGAGAACAGAAAGGGAGAGAGGTGAGAATTTGTTCTCTGTGAGTGAGAGTATATGTGAGGAAGAGAGTAGGTTTTGTTCTTCTTCTGATGGGTTTGTGAAAAGAGGAGTGGGGAAGTTGTGAGAATTAAATGGAAGAGTGGGGTGAATTAAAGGGAGGAGTGATGGGTAACGTGTGTGGACAGAAGTGAGTTGGGGGAGAGAGAATAGGAGATGGGAGAGGGGGTCAAGCCAAACATGCTGGTCCTACGGGACCAGCTGACCAGTTATTTTTTTTAATGGTACTTAAACCAAGTCCAAAAATCAGAATTAAGAAATAGGAAAAAGGATTGGGTTTGGGCTCAGGCCTGGGTCTGAAATCCAAAAGCCATGTTAATATTATTTTCGAAATTATTTGCACTCCAAAAATATTTAATAATAATAATAATAATTTTGGAAGTACTAATAATAATAATACTAAAACACTATTTCATAATTAATTACAAACATGGGTTTCACATTCTTCCCTCCTTAGAAAATTTCGTCCTCGAAATTAAAGTTAGGTTAGGGATTACCTCAAGTCTCAAACAGGTACGGGTACTGCTCCCGCATCTGGTGTTCTCGCTCCCAGGTCAACTCGCCTGGTGAGTTGTGTCGCCACATCACTCTGACTATTGGCGTCACGGTGTTCCTGGTTCTCTTCTCGCCTCGGTCCAAAATTGCCACTAGTTTCTCCGGCACTGTGAGGCTTGGTCCAATCTCTAGCTCTGAATGGTCCAAAATATGGCTCGGGTCTGGGATGTAGCGTCTCAGCTGCGAGACGTGGAAGACGTTGTGGATTCCTTCGAGACTTGGGGGTAGAGCCACCCGATAAGCCACTTCTCCAATCCTGTTAAGTATTTCAAATGGACCAATATACCTGGGGCTTAACTTTTCTGCTCTGCCGAAACGAATTGTTCCTCTGGTAGGCGAGATCTTCACAAATACACTGTCGTCTGCTTCAAACTCCAAAGGCCGTCTGCTGCAATCGACCCAATGCTTCTGTCTGTCTTGGGCTATCCGGAGCTTGTCTCTGATCATTCTCACCTTCTCTGCTGCTTCGGTCACCATCTCAGGTCCAAGCAACACTCGTTCTCCGACGTCGTCCCAAGCAAGAGGGGTGCGGCAACGACGTCCATAGAGTGCCTCGAACGGTGTCATCCCGATGCTAGCTTGGTAGCTATTGTTGTAAGAGAACTCTACCAAGTGCAAGTGGTCTTCCCAAGACCCTCCAAATTCCAGGACGCAGGATCTCAGCATATCTTCTAGCGTCTGGATTGTTCTCTCTGATTGCCCGTCAGTCTGAGGGTGGTAGGCGGTGCTGAACTTCAGTTGAGTTCCCAGGCTGTCATACAAACTCTTCCAAAAGTGAGATGTAAATCTAGTATCTCTGTTAGATACGATACTTACCGAAAAACTCCATGAATCCGGTAGATGTGCCGCATGTACAGTGCTGCCAACTTCTCGGTGGATAAACCAACCTTGAAGGGGATAAAGTGAGCTGACTTCGTCAGTCGGTCCACTATAACCCAGATGGCATCCTTCCCTCCTTGGGATCGAGGCAGTCCCGATACAAAATCCATCGTAATGTGCTCCCATTTCCACTCTGGAATGTCCAGTGGCTGCAATAATCCTGCTGGTCTCTGCCTGCTGGCTTTAACTTGCTGACAAATCAAACATCTAGCCATATACCTGGATACGTCCTTCTTCATTCCGTACCACCATACTATAGTCCGCATATCCCGGTACATCTTGTTGGCTCCAGGGTGTATGGAATACTGCGACTGGTGCGCTTCTTGCATCAGCTCGTTCCTCAGTTCGCCAGTTGGTACGCACAGCCTCGTACCATTCTTCAATGCTCCGTCGCTAGCGATTGAAAATCCTTCAAGTGTTCCTGCCAGCACTTGGTCTCTGAGTTTGCAAAGCGTCTCATCTTGGAATTGTGTCTCCTTGATCTTGTCCATAAGACTCGAACGTACTTGCAACTGCATCAATGATGACTCATCTCCTGGTACGATGGCTTCTCTTCCAAGTTTCTTCATCGTCTCCTCGGGCAGTACAATTTCCAATCCAAGCTTCTCCATGTCCTCCAGTAAATGACGCTCCTTGGTGAAGAACATCTCCATTGGGTAACAACTAAGTGCATCTGCAACAACATTAGCCTTACCCGGATGATACTGCAGGTTGATATCAAAATCCTTCATTAGCTCCAGCCATCGTCTTTGTCTCATGTTCAGCTCCTTCTGAGTGAAAACATATTTCAGACTTTTGTGGTCCGTAAATATTTCTACTCTCTCTCCATACAGGTAGTGCTTCCATAGCTTCAAAGCAAATATCACCGCTGCAAGCTCCAAGTCATGTGTGGGGTAGTTCTTCTCATGAGTCCGCAATTGTCTAGATGTATAGGCAATCACTTTCCCATGTTGTTGAAGAACGCAGCCCAGTCCTTTTCCGGAAGCATCACTATAGATTGAGAAACCGCCGGTACCTCCGGATAGCGCAAGTATCGGCGCCGTTATGAGCCTCTTCTTCAGTTCCTCAAAAGCTGACTGGCATGCTTCAGACCATATAAACTCCTCGTTCTTCCTGGTAAGCTTCGTCATTGGCTCCGCAATCTTGGAGAAATCCTTCACGAACTTCCGGTAGTAGTCAGCTAGTCCCAAAAAGTTCCTGATCTCTGCAACCGAGCTTGGTGCAGTCCACTTCTCAATAGCAGCTATTTTCTTTGGATCCACCGAAATTCCTTTTCCTGGGACAACATGGCCCAAAAATTCTACCTTGTCTAAAAAGAATTCATATTTGGATAGCTTACCATAGAGCTTCTCCTTCCTCAAGGTACTCAGCACTTTCCTCAAGTGCTCTTCATGCTCTTCCTCCGTCTTCGAGTAGATCAGTATGTCATTGATAAAGACAACAACAAACTGATCCAGATATTCATGGAAAACCTTGTTCATGAGGTTCATGAATACCGCAGGAGCATTTGTCAGTCCAAACGGTATGACCAAGAATTCAAATTGTCCATACTTGGTGTTGAACGTCGTCTTGGGAATATCCTCCTTCCTGACCTTGATTTGATGGTAGCCTGATCTGAGATCTATCTTTGAAAACATCTTGGCTCCACTCAGTTGATCAAATAGGTCGTCGATCTGGGGCAGGGGGTACTTGTTCTTGATGATGATGTTGTTCAGCGTCCGGTAGTCAATGCACATCCGCACAGTTCCATCCTTCTTGGGCACGAACAAAACTGGTGCTCCCCAGGGTGAAGCTCCGTCTCTGATAAATCCTTGCGACTTCAGCTCATTGATCTGATCCTTCATCTCCTTAGCCTCCTTTGGGTTGACTCTGTAGCATCCCCGAGAAATAGGGGAAGAGCCGGGTACTAGATCGATGGTGAATTCCACACCTCGATCCGGCGGCAATCCTGGAAGACTATCTGGAAAGACGTCCATAAATTCTGCAATAATAGGGTGAGAAGGCCCGGGTTCTTCGGTGATAGAGGAGTAGGAAATACTCTTCATATCTTCCGGAGCCCGAGAGATTACAAACTCCGGTTCTCCTGGTGGGCTGAAGATTACACATCCTCGGTGACAATCTATCAGCGCATGCTGTTCACTCAACCAGTCCATCCCTAGGACTACATCATAGTTGGGCAAGGGTATCACTAGTAAAGGTGTTGAGAACTGATGGCCAGAGATGGTTATGGGACAATTACAAGCCTCAATGATGGGTATGGGTCCACCACCGGTCATAACCCTACTAATCACCTTGCTAAGTCCCGAATCTATATGGTGTGCAGATATAAACTTGGATGATATGAAACTATGTGATGCACCCGAATCAAATAATGCTAGAGCAGGATGTAAAAATACATAAATGGAACCTGTGATGACATCTGCGGTGGGTACCTGCTCTGGCTCCTGCTCATCAGCTGCTAGGGCAAAAGCTCGCCCAGTCTTCTACTGGTGCTGTCCAAACTGTTGTTGCTGAGTAGGTAGGGGAGCTCTCTGCTGGTTGGTTCCGGGCCGGTGGGCTGACATGGGACAGTCCTTCACTTGGTGGGTGGTAGACCCACAGACTAGGCAGTATCCTAGCATCTTCCTGTAGATGTTCGACTGATGCCCTGGCCTCTTGCAATAGTCGCAGACAGGGATCTGCTTCTGGTGTGCTCTGTCATTGGTTCTCGCCTGATGATGATACTGCTGGTGCGAGGGCCTGTTGTTGTTGTTGTTGGGCCTCTTCTGACTACCCTGGAAGTTGCTAGTTCCAGGGTACTCCCTCTTGGATCGAGAAGGCTGGCTCTTCTCCACGTCCTGAGCTCGGATCAGGATCCTCTCATAGGTCTCAGCGCCACCTGCGATCACAGGGGTGCGAATCTCTTCTCGTAAGCCATACCTGAATCGCTCAGCACGATCCTTGGGGTCAGCTACCAGGTTCTGGGCAAAACGGCTTAGTCGGTCGAACTCTGCCGTATACTCGCTGTCCGTCATGTTTCCCTGCTTCAAGTTCTGGAATTGCCTCTCCATTTCCCGTATCTCCGATGTCGGGAAGAACTTCCTGCGGAACAGCTTCTTGAAGGTATCCCAATCGAGCTGCTTGTCCTGGAGTCGAGGTTCATTCCGATACCAGGTGCTCGCCACATCCTGTAGTTGGAGTCCTACAGCTTCCGTCTTGAGGTCCTCCGGGAGTCGAGCGACGCTCAAGAGACGCTACATATGGTCTAGCCATTCATCGGCGTAGATGATACCCTCGGTTCCTTTGAAAGGTCGAGGGTCTTGCTTCTTAAAACTTTCTATATCTCCAACCTTCATGCAATAATACGCCTCTAATCAAAGAATGGCCTTTAAAGAAATATAATTTAACTCCTGAATCATGCTTACCTTGGTAGGTCATGGCCCTGATAAAGTGGTTCCTCCTCTTTCGAGGGCAGTCATGGCCACGTTGTGGGCATTCTCCATGCCTTCTCTCATAATCGTGATCTGCTCGCGATGGGCTTCAGCTTGGGCAGCAGTCTGCTCTCTGTGGGCTTCTGCTTGAGCTCTCTGTGCTTCTAGCACTCCTCGTAGCATTTCCACTAGGTCAGTGGGATCCACGAGCACTGGTGGAGCAGCTGGTGCGGGCACTACCGCAGGGGTCTGCGGCTCAGCCCGGGAAAGTGTCGGTTCTACCGCTTGCGCTGTGGAAGCGTAAACGGGCCGGGGAGCTGGTACAGCATGGGGACGGTCTGTCAGCTGCAAGGGAAGTGGGTCCCGGCGTGCTTGAAAAGGGGTGTGATCAGTTGATGACACCTCATCGTCAGCAGGGCCGGATCGGGTAGCCTTTCCTTTGGCCATGATCTGGAAGGTTTAGGGTACATACATAAGCAAGGTATCCTACCAATCTATAATCAAACAAAAATATTTATTTATATAATTCGGTCCTATGTCGTGACAAATCAATGTTCTAGTGTTCTAATTATTTCTAGGTATGTTTTCCTAAGTTGTTGTATGAATGACCTGCATGGGCCACCACTGAAAATATGTCACGACCCGATCCCAATAATCTGGGTCTAGTCGGATCATGTCCAGCCTGCACCGTTGTTGAGATGGCGACAGTAAGCTGTTCAGTAGCAGGTAACCATACAACAACACTATATTTGTCATAACTCAAATTCGGAAATAAACTTTATTAAACTGAAATTTAAATACAAATAAAATTGTACTGAAAGGAAATACAGAATTTTGAAACAAATGAACAATATAAAAAGGAAATCTATCTAGCAGCTGGGTCATCGGTCTCAGTCCCATTGTCCTCCTGCGGGGACTCTGGCAGTACAACTGGGTACAACACAGGATCATAATAGATGTTGTAACACATCTCAGCATCCTCAACATCCCCTAAAAATATATCTCCAGTCAGGAGAGAGCAAAGTACAATTCATGCTAATTTTAAATAGTTAAATAAGTAATAGAATCATGCAGTTCTAAACAGTTTTAAAACAGGAACAGTTTGTTACAGTATAAAACAGTGATTTGAACAGGTAATGACATATGACCGGCTTGGGTTTGTTACAGGAGGGAGAATGGGTTTTTGTTACAGTAGTGGTCATAATCATTACGCTATTCCCCAGTCCCCAGTAGTTACAGTACAGTACTCTCGGAGAGAGTTTCGTGTTTGCATCGTGATTTAGACATGCAGTAAAGCGATTAAATAAATAACTGTAAACTAACACAAACTATACTTGCCTCAAATGGAAATGACTGGAGGGGTAGAAGACTTCGAGACGGGGAGTTAGAGTTGTCATCGAATTCCTACATTCGAGAGATAGACTCAGAGATTAGGTTTACCAGCCTTAGCTACGCTAGTTGAAATCTCTATTAGCGTCCTAGTCCAATTTTAGTTTTTTAATTAACAAAACACAGGAAAGCACGATTATTAAGTGCGTTGATTTAATACGAGGGAAAACGATTATTTAACTTGAATTCGGGAAAACACCGTCGCTGCCAGATTATTTATGAAAACTTGGTAATATTTTATAAATATAAATATAAAGCTAATTTTTCTTATTTTAGTGAGAAAATACGTGATTTTTAATTATTAATAAACTTGTCAGTTTTTAGGTGAGAAAATAATAATTAATTTTATACGAAAAATACTTTTTAATCATTTTAATCGTTAAATAATAAAAACTCGAAAAACCAGAAAAGACAGGAAATCTAAGCTATTACAGTCACAGACCAGCCAGCTGGGCTTATGCCCATTACAATTTATTTACATAAATTGAAATAAGATAAACTGTTAGTCCTAAACTGAAAATATTAAATAAATGTAAACAAAATAAATAATAAAATAATGATAAATCATAAGTCTCAGATATGGTCCGATCCTTATTTTGACTAATTGCCTCAACGTCCGGGCGGGGCCGGTATCGTTTGCACTTAGCCGGATCCATTGACCGATACGGTCGTCACCCAAAAATCAAATATCGAATAAAATCCAAAAATTATTTTAAATTCATTTTGAAAATAATTCAGGATTTACGAAAAAATCGGGCAGCATCTCCTCTGTTTTTGGTCAACCCAAAAACTGGAAAAATGGCGCCGATAATTCCTGCAAGTCCCAAACCAGGGAAAAACCCGCATTTTATATATATTTAAAGTCCACAACCAATCCACAGCATAATCGGGACGACCCGAAATAATTTCGGAAGTCCGATTCCAATTCTACAAATCACAGAACGTTCCCGGAAAATTCCGGAAAACTAAAACACACCAAAAACCATTCCCGAAAAATTTTAGGAATTCAAAATAACTCACAGGACCTTTCCGAAAGTCCCGAAAAATTACGACGTCGCTAAAACCGAATTCCCAAAGGGAATCGGGGACCATTTCATCATCGACAAAATAATAAAATAGTGGGACAGGGGGATTATACCTCGGATTGCTCGGCTAGAGCTCTCAGATGAATATTAAAGAAGGAAAGAATAATCCAGAGCAGCGAATAACTCTCCGAAGCAGCGCTGGAACCAGCGTCGTCGAAGCAGCGCCGAGAAATTCAGAATCTAGGGCACGATAGGGGCGCCAACAGGAGAAAGCTCGCCAAAAAGGGAACTAACCAGGGGCGGATCCGCGGGTTCTGACCCGGAGGAGGCGTGCTCGCCGAAGGGACAGCAGCCAGGGCGGTTGCCGAGGGGATCGACGGGGTGGTCGGCCGCCGAAGGGGCGACGGGGTGGTGCTGACAGGGAGACGGGCGGCGCTGGGCTGGAGTGGGTCGCCAGAGAGGCGGTCGGCCGGGGCGCTCGGGTAGCTCCGGCGGCTAAGGGGGTTTGGGCTTGGGGTTAGGTGAGGGGAGAATGAGAGAACAGAAAGGGAGAGGTGAGAATTTGTTCTCTGTGAGTGAGAGTATATGTGAGGAAGAGAGTAGATTTTGTTCTTCTTCTGATGGGTTTGTGAAAAG
This sequence comes from Iris pallida, assembly GCA_029216955.1. Classification (NCBI taxonomy): domain Eukaryota; kingdom Viridiplantae; phylum Streptophyta; class Magnoliopsida; order Asparagales; family Iridaceae; genus Iris; species Iris pallida. Next base: position 19,209,633 of record JANAVB010004600.1, read on the forward strand.
AGGAGTGGGGAAGTTGTGAGGATTAAATGGGAGAGTGGGGTGAATTAAAGAGAGGAGTGATGGGTAACGTGTGTGGACATGAGTGAGTTGGGGGAGAGAGAATAGGAGATGGAAGAGGGGGTCAAGCCAAACATGCTGGTCCTACGGGACCAGCTGACCAGTTAATTATTACTTTTTTTTAATGGTACTTAAACCAAGTCCAAAAATCAGAATTAAGAAATAGGAAAAAGGATTGGGTTTGGGCTCAGGCTTGGGTCTGAAATCCAAAAGCCATGTTAATATTATTTTCGAAATCATTTGCACTCCAAAAATATTTAATGATAATAATAATAATTTTGGAAGTACTAATAATAATAATACTAAAACACTATTTCATAATTAATTACAAGCATGGGTTTCACACCACCCCTCTGCTGGCGGTGCTGAATAAACTGCTGCTGCTGAGTCGGAAGTGGACCTCGCTGCTGAACTACCGGCACACTAGCTGGTGCCCTCTGAACGGGTGCCCTCTGAGCAGCTCCAGCTGCACGGGAGTTCTTGGGACACTCCCGCATCTGATGCCCAGCGGCACCGCAAAAGAGACACAGCCCCAGTCTCCTCCTACAGAACTCGAAGAGGTGACCGGGCTTCTTGCAGAAGTGGCACGGCGGATCATCCTGCCCCGGACGCTGCTGACTCCTCTAGACAGACGCTCTGGCCTGTCCCTGCTGCTGGTGATACTGGAATGGCTGATGCTGAAGCTGAGGGCGCTTAGCAGCCCCTGCGCTGCTACTGGCCCCTGAAAACAAATCTCGATCCCTCTTCGGCTTCAAGCCCCACTCCCTCTCCACCTTCCGAGCCTCCGCGTAAACCTTCGCATATGTCGCATAGAAAGAAGGGATCAGGATCTTGATATCCCATGTCAATCCCTCCCGGAAGCGCTCTGCTCGGATCACCGGGTCACTCACCATGTACTCGGCGTATCGGCTCAGCCGGCCGAACTCCGTCGCATACTCCTCTACGGTCATACTGCCCTGCTGCAGGTTCTGGAACTGCCGTACCAGGCCAATCTTGTCCGTGGAGGAAAAGAACTTCTCTCTGAACAGGGCCCAAAACTCAGCCCAAGTATGGCCCTCTCCTGCAAGGGCTGGCTCGTTCCGGAACCATGTCCGGGCAATATCTAACAACTGCAACCCAACCGCCTCGACCTTCAGGTCGTCTGCTAGGCGGCAGGCCCTCATCTGGCGCTCGATATCCTCGAGCCAGTCATCAGCATAAATAATGCCCTCGGTCCCCTTGAAATCTTTCGGACCAAGCTTCTTGAAAGCCTGGATATCCCCGATCTTCGGCTGCTGCTGCTGCTGAACCTCCCTCTGTGGAGCCCCACGCTCTACTGCCGCCATAGCCAACCTGTGTGCATCCTCCATGCCCTGGCGCATGGCCTTTGTCTGCCTCAACTGAGCCTCGTGCTGGGCCCGCTGGGACTCCAGCACCTGGTGAAAGAACGCTAGCATCTGTCCCATGTCTGTGGACAGAGAAGGCAATGGAGGAATAGCTCCCATCATCACCGGAGGAGTCCCCTGCTGAGGAGGAAGAACGCCCCCGACAGCTCCCGCTGTAGCCCCCGGCACTACGGGAAGAGCACCCGCAATGGCCCCAGGGACGGTCATCGAGGTAGCTGGAGGAGTACCTCCGAAAGCCCCAACAGAAGTCCCATCAGCCGGGGAAGTGACCGAAGCCTGTTCGCCAGAGGTGGCAGACCTCTCCGTCTCCCCGTGCTCCTCGCCAGGAGAATGAGTCATCACTATCCTGGAGACAAATTAAAAAGAAGATATCAATATGGCACATGAAGGCAATATCAAAGGAGGACAGCTAGAATGCAGTAAATCAATATCAAAGACGGTAAGCAAGATAAGCAAGGAAAGATCCTACTATGATTGAGCACTCTTAGCCTACTACCTCTTATGTGTAACACAGGCTCGTAGTCAACACTCTAAGACGAGTGCCGCTACGACATCGCACTAATTGCGACTTCAGGACCTGCGTGGGCCACCACTAAAACGTGTCACGACCCGCACCCGCTAAAAGGGCACGTGATGCGACAACGCCCAGCCCTCACCAGAAAAACGGCGTAGAACGCTGTAGATTTTCTAGTCTGACAACAGTTTATATATATAACAAAACCTGTCGAGAATATGGTCAACTCCGAACGGAGGACAAGCAATGAATATATATAAGTGCTCAATCACAACTCTAAGATGATAAGTAAAGACTGAAAGATAAAGACAACAAGACGATAAAATATAACCTGTCAAGTCCAAATATAAATAATATACAAGTCCAGTCTCTAATACAGTCCAAATATAAATACAGTCTCAAAAGTAACTGGAAACAAAGTCCAGTACAAGGACCTACTCTAACTAAACAAGTGGTATAGTCTCGTCAGGCGGAGCTACGCCCTGCGGGACCAAGTCTAGGCCCACTACGTCGTCAGGACCGTAGTAGATACTGCAATCTCCCTCGTCGGCATCTGTGATATTTTATCAACAGTCCAGTCAGGATGGAACGAGTACATATATCTCATAACATATCTCAAGATAGAATAAAAGCTATAAGACTGTAAATAGAGCATATATAATGAATCATGGAGTGTACATGTATGTATCATGGCATGGTAAGCTGTAGAGCTAGAGCTAGAACAAGAAAATAGAACGGGATCATGGCATGTACACAAATCAAGGTAAGCTATATATCCAATGTGTGTGAGTAGTAGTTTCGGCTTGTGATCGGCTTGGGTACCTGTCGAGAATCGGCCTGGCAAGTCATAAGTGCGGTATATGACTCACACTGTTCAAGAATGCAAGGGAATATGATCACAGGCATACGCTACTACTCCTCCTACCCCAACTGGTAGAATGGATCCAAACAGGACACGTCACTGCACGAGATTCTAATGAGAAGGTAGCTAGCCTTCTCTAGAATCAGTGATCACATTTTGAGCAAGAGCTACAAGGGAGCTTGTACAATACATCCCAACATAAGAAGGAGAAAATATCTCTCGTCGGGATCCAAGAATACCAATCCGTGAGAACCATGTATCAAGAATAAGCATATCAACACTAAGTACATGAATCATAACAGTTATCATAAATTGGGAATAAGTATCAGAGAATGTACTCGCCTGTAAGATGATAAAATATGTCGACCGGATCAACTGCAGTGTCTCGAGGACCTATAGAGAACAAGACGTATCAATACTATGTTTAGAAAGTAAAGTTAAATCAAATTAAATTCTATTTAGTCATTCTAGGTCAAGATATGTCTAGTCGGGTCAACCTTGGTCATGGGAGAACATTGGAAGTCAATCCGAATCAAACTAGGTCGAAAACTGGCTTACCGTTGACTTTTGGTCAACGGGTCAACTCTGGTCAACTCTAGGTCAACTCTAGGTTAACCCTAGGTCACTGGTGACTAATAGTTGACTTTTAGTCAACTGTCCAAGTTAAATAGAATTTGGAACTAAATTGGGTAAAGTGTTGACTCATAGTTGACTTTTAGTCTAAAAAGTCAACCATGGTCAACCGGGTCCAAGACTAGGTTTAGACGGCTAATTCTACTCATTACCAACCTATACAACCCATATCCAAGTCCATCTTGGACTTGGAAACTCAAATCTTGGCCATGGGCCAATTCCCTATTTTACCCTTAAAAATGGTAAAATTCTACCTTCGGCGATTATGTAGTTAGCCTACCTACGTTTGATATTTTGACCCGTTCTTCCTAGGGTAGTAGGGTACTAGCCTATAGGTTCGTTATCTACCAAAATACCTAGATAAAGTGGACGTCTAGTCCACCTTACGGCCCGTTGCAGATATCTTGAATATTTCAAGATACGCACTGATACGGCACGATACCGACGCCCTACGACCCCGATTTCCACTCAGGAGCTTACCCGCAAAATCTAATTCACATAACCTAGGCCTACGTCAAGTTTCGTCGCGATCCGATACTCGGAACTCGATTTCGCCCTCTAATTCGACTTCTACTAAAAAACTCCCTTTTAGCTCTCGCTCCAAATCTCCTCTTTGACTCTCAATTCTAATTCTTCTTCTTCTTAACTTCTTCTTCTTATTCTTCTAGCTCTAATTCTTCTTCTTGGCCTCTTCCCCACTCTCTCCTTCTAATCTTCTTCTAGTTTCTAACTTTTCCTAGTTTTCTTCTTCTACATCTTCTTCTAACTCCTTACTTCTCCTATTTCTTTTCTTCTACTTCATCTATTTCTTTTCCTTCTTCTTACATCCTAACTTCCTATCCATCTATCTATATATATATAAACATATACATCTATATATATATACCTACATATATACATTTATATATGATACTAGGGGGGTCAATGGGTTGAATTGGGGGTGTAAAGGGGGTGAAATGGGGGGGGGATCAGCTGCTATTGCAGCTGCTATTAGCAGCTGCTGCTATTAGCAGCTGCTGCTACTGCTACTCTACTGCTGCTGCTGCTGTTACTCTACTGCTGCTGCTGCTGCTGTCCATTCTACTGCTGCTGCTGCTGTTTTATTCTTCTTCTTCTTCTTTCACTCCTCCTTCACTTCCTCCTCTACTCACCTCTCTCTCTCTCTCTCTCTCTATATATATATATATATATATATATATATATATATATATATATATATATATATATATATATACACATATCTATCTAGATATCTATATATCTATCTATCTTTATATATATATCCATATATCTAATCCTCTAACCACCTATCTATATATATACACACACACATCTCTACATATATATAAATACACACACACATATAGATACATATATATATACACACAACCATATATCTATATCTAAATTCATACACACACACACACAAACACAAACTCACACACACACACAAACACACACTCTCACCACCACTCTCCATGACACAACACCACCACCACCATCATTCTCTCATCCTCCCACAAATACACATATACATATAATATATATATACATATATATATATATATATATATATATATATATATATATATATATATATATATATATATATATATATACCATTCAATATATATATATATATATATATATATATATATATATATATATATATATATATATATATATATATATACCATTCAATATATATATATATATATATATATATATATATATATATACCATTCAATATATAAAAGCCCCAAATTAAACTCTAACCTAATCTCTAGGGAAAAACCTACAAATAGAGGGCAAAATGTAGAGAATCACATTCTCTACATTTATGGTAAAGGAAGTAAATAGAAAAGAGTAATAAATGAGGATTAAATGACATACCTAGGTAGAGTTCTTGTAGGGAAGAAGAGTTGGAGAGAAATAAAGGAATTTTGAGAAAGAAGGGATGTTGACTTAATGAAGAAGAAAGGGGGGCTTCTCCTAGTCTTGGCCGGCCCATGGGGGGTGAGGGAATGGGTTTGGGTTTGGTTTTTGGGGATCCAATAAGCCTTCTATCCATTAGACTTAGGTTTGGTTCAAATTGAGTTCGGTTTGGTTCGGTTTAATTCTAAATACAAATTAAGCCTCTTAAATGACTAATTAAGTCATGGAAATAGGTTTAAAGATTTTTAGCCTAATTATGATAGTGTGTGGGCCAAACATAGCTAGTTTGTGGGTCCCACTAGGGTCCAGGCTACCCGGATCTCCAAATTGAGTCCGAATTGAATAAAATTCAAACCGACTCAAATAAATTTCTAAAAATCATATAAAATCAAATAAAATTCCTAAAAAATTATAAAACTTGAAAATGATGAAAATACCCCTAATTTGAAAACTAGGGGTGACAAGGACCTATAGAGAACAGGACGTATCAATACTATGTTTAGAAAGTAAAATCAAATCAATTTAAACCCTATTTAAGCCATTCTAGGTCAAGACATGTCAAACTAGACTGCACGAGGTCAACCTAAGTCATATTAGGTCTAGCTACGTCATACTGGGTCAATACAAGTCAAACGAAATTAATCTAGGTCAATTTGAGTCAACGGTTGACTTACAGTTGACTTTTGGTCAACTGGTCAACTCTGGTCAACCATGGTCAACTCTGATCAACCCTAGGTCAACTCTAGGTCACTGGTGACTAACAGTTGACTTTTGGTCAACTGCACAAGTCTAATGGAATTTGGAACTAAATTGGGCAAAGTGTTGACCCATAGTTGACTTTTGGTCTAAAAAGTCAACTGTGGTCAACCGGGGTCAAGACTACGTCTAGACGGCTATTTCTAACTATTACCAACCTCTACAATCTATATCCAAGTCCATCTTGGACTTTGAAACTCATTTCTTGGCCGTAGGCCAATTACCTATTCTACCTTTTCTAAGGTAAAATTCTAGCCTAGGTGGAAACCTAGTTAGCCTACCTACACTTGATATTTTGACCCGATCTCCCCAGGGTAGTAAGATACTAGCCTATAGATATATTACCTACCAAAATACCTAAGTAAAGTGGACGTCTAGTCCATGATACGACCCGTTGCCGAAATCTTGAATATTTCAAGATACGCATTGATACGGCGCGATACCGGCACCCTACGACCTCGATTTCCACTCGGGAGCCTACCCGCAAAATATAATCCATATATTCTAACTCCACGCCAAGTTTCGTCGCGTTCCGATACTCCGAGCTCCGTTTCACCCTCTAACTCGATTTCTCCTAAAACTTCATTCTAGCTCCTATTCTAATTCTTCTTCTAATTTCCTCTTCTAACTTCTTCTTCCCTTTCTAATTCTTCTCCTCCTTACTAATTTCTATTCTCCTTTCCTATTCTCTCCTAATCCTCTTCCCATTCTTTTTCTAACTTCTTCTATTATTCCCTTCTACTTCTCTTCTCATTCTTCTAACTTTCTCCTTTCCTCCTAACATTTCTTCTTCTAATTCTTCCTAAACTTCTTCTAACTTTCTCTTCTATTTCTAACTCTCATCTAACTCTATAACTACCTATCTATACATGTATATAAACACACACACACACACACACACACACACACACACACACACACACACACATATATATATATATATATATATATATATATATATATATATATATATATATATATATATATATATATATATATATATATATGTGGGGGGGGTTAAAAGAGGGCTTAAAGGGGGCCAAAATGGGGGGTTTTAGGGGAGGGGATGTCACGACCCGCACCTAGTGTGAGGGCACGAGAAGTAACGAACGCCCAGCCTACGCCGCAGTGTCGACGGTAGAACGCTGTCCTGAGTCACCATATCTAACACAATCTAACCAAGCTATGAATAGAGAGTAAAATAATACGTAACTCAATCACAATGCTAAGATGGAATAGAAGAATAATCTCAAGAAAGTCACAATAAAAGATCTAGGTGTAAACTACCAGAAATATCTCAAGTACAACTCATAAAAGTCTCAAATAGAAAATACAAATAAAGTACTAAGTCTCAGCTAGACTATGGACAAGTCCTCAGCGACTGTGGGATCCTCCTGTGGGTCCACGTCGCCAGTGTCATTTAAGCCAATGCCATAATAAGTAGGACAATACTCCTCATCATCACCTGTAAAATTTTCAACATGCCCAGTCAGGACGGAACGAGCACATATCTCTCACAACAGTTCATATCAGGAATGGACATATAAAGCAAGCTATAGAAGACTATACATGAATCGCTATAAAGAGAAATCAACAGGAAAGAAGATATAACTGAGGTATAAATATGATAAATAAAGAGTATAACCTTCTACGTGAAACAGAGCATGAATTGGTTATGTAAACAGCTTGGGTTACACATGGATACAACTACGGAAAGAACATGGATAACAACTACTGGGGATAATGATCACATAACCAACTACACTCTCCCTGCCCCCAACCAATACACAAGGATCGAAACATGTTATGTTATTGCACATGGATAACAACTACTGTATACATGGAGCTCATATGGTCATGAGTGTACATGAATAACATATGAGTGCATATGGAAAAAAGTGAATATATGGAGTACATGATGAACATGATAAAGTACATAAAACATGACATACTCGATGTATCCGAGGGGATAACATCGCATGAAAAGATCCATAGGGTACCGATCCGTGTGAATGTCGTGTCAGCATCAAGTATACTAGTCTATAACAAGAGTACATATCCAAAGAAGCATGAAAAGATCAGAGAATGTACTCGCCTGGCAATCCGAACTGCTGATGATGAAAAGTGACTGGACTGGAGTAATAAGATCCTATTTAAAACAACCATATGTCATAATACAGTCTAAAATATCATAAGGAATACCTTCAATGTAATTTCTACATGATTTGGGGCAATCTAGGCCAAAGTCAACCTTGGGTCAACTTTGGTCAACCAAACTTAGTCAAACTAGGTCAAAGTTGGTCCACTAGTCTATAAGTCCACTTTTAGGTCAATACTAGTCTTAGAGTTGATTTTGGTATGTGTTGGTGGTATCTTTGGTCCAAGAAGCCTAATCTTAACAACCAATGAAAATCACAATACTTTATCTCATAATACTCTATCTAATATTTATACCTTAGCCTAACTTCTATCAAAACTCTAGGTTAGGATATTACTTAGTAAGTTTCTAGGTTTAGAAAATAAGGTAATCTCAATCCTTGAGTCCTCACACTCAACCAATGTACCCTCATACTTGGGCTTGCACTTGGCATGCCTACTGCTACTGCAGTTGCCTATTTCCTGAGTTTTCATCACCAACACATATACATGTAGATATCTAAAAAAAACAATTTCCTATTTTAACTACAACACTAATCCTACTAATCACAATACATGTAAATCTCTACTTTAACTATCAACCATTGTAAACTAACTAACTAACAATCGACTAACTGATCTTGGCATCTAATTCCTAACTAACCACTAACTGGTCTTGGCATTACCCATTCTCAGCAAATCCTGTAACCTGAATTCAGCATTAAAGGCAAACACTTATCTCTTGGTATCCTATTTAGGTACAACCCAAATACCTATGGCTACCCAAACTTAAACACACCTTTCCCATGATGCTAGACTAATAGGTATTACCTAGATGTGGTCAAATATAGTCAAAAAGGGCCTGTGTGTTCTGGTTTATATTCCAACTGAAACATCCACATCAACACCCAACTGAACAGGAACTGGTTTCTAAACCTGATACACAACTCAGGTTTCTGTCATTGTAATGACAGCCTATATCTAATACCAATCTCGACCACAGCCCTATTCTTTGTAACTAGCAAGAATCTCCTACATAGGTTCTATAGGACATGAATGGCTGGGTTTATACAATATATACATATTCGAAAATTTGATGGAATATATCAATCAATGACTGAAACAGGAAAAGAAAACTTGAGCTGGAATCAAAACTGATACTAACCTACACTTTATACTTTATGAAAACCCAACTTCATCCATAGCCTTCTCCTTGATACAATCAACATGAAACCTCCTATATAGGTTAATTAGGGTCTGTAGGTTTGGTTTTGTAGGAATTATTGGAACTAACCAAACCTATCAACAAAAGACTGAAACTAAAACATTGAACTCATCTTGATACCCAAGCCAATACCCAAATTCTAATTCAACCTATTCTAAGATGCAATCTAACATGTAACACAAAGGTGAGGTAATGTAGGATTTGCAGGCTTGGTTCTGTTACTGAAATTATCATCAAATTGCTGGAAACAAATCAATCTCCGAACCATCAAAACTGAACTGAAAAGAAAACTGAAACAGAAAAAGGGAAAAACTGAACTTAAGTAAATATTGATACTAAATACCAACCCGAATTGATCCCAGCCCTCTCTTATTAAGCAAACCAACATGTTTCTCTTAACTAGGTCTAAAAGGGTTTGTGTGCTGGTTTATACAGAGTATACCTATTCAAAATCAGAACAAAAGGAAGGGGAAGAAACTGAATCAGTAATGGAAAACTGAATAGTTACCCTGGAATCTAACCCAAACCTAAACCCAAATTCGAACATAGTCTAACTCTTGATGCAAACTGTTAAGTAATCACTTATATATGTCTAATAGGACTTGCAGGTTGTGTCCAGGCAGGATTTAACATCGAATTAAACTGAACAAAATAACAGAAAACAGACTAAAGCTATGAACTTCTGAACTTAATATCCCGATACTCAAAACCAAACCTATTCACGACTTCAATCCCTCGAAAACCTACTGATGCTCGAAACTAATGGTTGGTAAAGTGTCAAGGGTCTGAACATGATCTGTAGGTGTCATCGTGTCCAAGAAAATAGGACACGAAGTGTCCTAAACACTCGTGAATTAAAAACTGAAACCTAGTTCTCGTGCTCGTGTGTCGCTCGTCCTAGGGCTCGACCCAGAGCGAACTAGGACACGTGGTTACTCGTACACGTAGCCCAACTATAGGGCTACACATCTACGTACCTGCACTGGCCTCTCGCCATGTGTCCGTGTCGCACGAAGTGCGTATCGGACGCCGCGTTCTCACGCGCGCGCGACAGTGCACGCCCCGTGCCGTATCGATTTCTCCCTCGATACTCTACTAAACCCCACAAAATTTTACGACCATTATGACAGACATTGTCCCTACCCTCAACCCAAAAATCACGTGTCGAGTTGCTGTGTCCAGCGAGAACGGACATAGCAGTGGCAGGGCACGCGTGCGTCCCTCGTACGCGCGTGCATGTCCTGTTTTGGGACACGAAATCGAGTCGATATAATCAAGAATCTAGGTTTTGGGAATCCCTACATCTAGGGCTATCGATTCAAGAAGTTAGATTACAGAAATAACATAATCGAAATCTAAGAGGAATTTCATCGAACACCCTAAAACCTAATCCGATACGTGTCCGATACACCTATCAAACGGACACGAAACCTAACCAAACTTCATGGGTAGTTTTAGGGTACCTAGATGCATGCTAATATGAAGAAAAATCAGAAGAAACTATGGTGTTTGGGTGTTTACCTATTGAGAGTTGAAGTATCAAAGAAACTGACTCCTCGATCGATGAGACGACCAGTTTCCACCGAGCAAACGCCTCCAACTTCTTGCTAACAATGCTCCAGCAGTTTTTCCTCCTTCCCACGATCACAACGCACTTTGTTTGGGGTGAAACGGAGGTCGGATGAAAAAGTTAGGGTTTTGGAGAGCTGGAAACTAGGGTTTTGTGAAGGGGGTGTCTATTCCAATGCAATGCTTATATAGGGGATGGGGGCTTCCTGTTTTGGCCGGCCATAGGAGTCCTAATAGGGTCAAGGTTAGTCCATGGGTCCCACTCCTCTATTTAAGTTGAGTTTAAGCTCAATTAACAAAAGGCTACAAAGGCCAATTAATTAATTAGCCTAAAAATAGCCAAATGGCTTCTAAATTAAACCAAAGCCTAAAAATAAAATCTAATTAGCTAGATACTCATCATAGGTCATGGTTGGTCTCTAATGTGGGTTTTCTAAAGTTAGACCAAAGGCTAAATCAATCACAAGTCAAAAATATCTAGAAAATCACAAAATGACTAAAATGGCTAAAATGACTAAAATACCCTTATTTCAAAAAGTGGGTGCTACAAGTCTACCCTCCTTAAAATAATTTCGTCCTCGAAATTAAAATGATCCTACTCTTTCTAGGTCAAAACCCCAACAATCATGGTCTTAAGAAATCTTATCTAAATCATGTAGTTGAAAAGAAATCATACAGGGTTATGGCAGGCAATCAGTCTGGAGTCTCGTCTAGTAGTTACTAAAGTCATACTAGAACAAAAGTAGTCATAAGGTATCAAACATACAAATATTATGGTAGGGTACAATAATCATCAAGATATGATAAGGTATGGGTCAAGAACTCACCTCTACTAGGTCTGGTAGCTGGAACTCTCTCTCCTGGAGGTAGGCCTCGTCTAGGGGCAAGTGTAGTAGGACAGTCTCGTATCTTGTGTGCAGCTAACCCACAAAATAGGCACAATCCTAGTCTCTTCCTACAGTCCTTCCATTCGTGTCCAAGCTTCTTACAGAAGGCACAGGTAGGCACTCGCTCAGCTGGTCTCTGCTGGACAGGAATCTGAACTGGATAGGCTGGTCTAGGCTGAAAGCCTGGGTACTCCTGAGGCTCTGGGTATAAACTGCTCCTTGCTCTCTTGGGACTAGGCTCCTCCCTCGAATGCATGTAATCCCGCAACAGTTGGATACTGAGACTCTGCTCTCTCATAAGCTCAGTCTGAAGTCTCTGTACCTCCCGCAAATCCCGAAGAAATCTGTGAATATGAGCTTCAACAGGAATGGCATGGGGTACCACTCCAGGAGGCAAAGGAAGGCCCTCAGTCTCCGGCTGAACTGCAGTCCTCTCCTGAAGGATAGGAGATGGAGGGAAATTCTTCGGTGAGGCTGCTAACACCTCCTGAGCAATAGAAGGGGAAAGTATGATCTCGGTCTCATCCGGAATTACAGCTGTGCACTGGGGACAAACTCTGGTCATGGGTGCCATTCTGGAAAAGATAAGAATAAATAATAAATCATTGGGCTGTAAGGCAGTATATCATCCTATATAAATACTGGTAATTATAAAAACAACTGAAATTAACCATAAATCATTAATATTCTAAAGATGATCAAAAATCGAAAGTTTAAAGCACGACTGTCAATAACACTGAAATCCAAGCACACTATATATACATATATCTATAGATATTTTAGTCTCGATATGATCTAAGTTGATCAAATCCAGGATGAATCGAGGTTTGGCCAAGATGGAGAACGAGGTCGTTGAAGTCTCGGCACGAGTATCCAAGATTTGAAATCCATGTCACAATTGGATTAATTCAATTGAATAAGGTTCCAAACATTGGACGATAAGGGATGACCAAGTCGACTGGTCGCGATCAAGGGTTTAGAATTCAACACTATTGAAATCCTAAAGGATACTGTGAGGATATAGAATTAAGCCACTATCCTCCTTTTGATAAGGAAGCTAAGCGTGATACTCTGGGTTGACCTATTAAGTACAGTGCCTTGCCTTTCTGAAATATGTGAAAGACCAAAAACAAAAGAGTTCAAAGACGATACTATTGAGTACAATACGTGGTTCATAGACGACGAAAATAGTTCAAGGAAAATTGCCAAACTGTCGTGGATGAGACAGATGCTCTAGAGTCTCATCCACGTAGAGTAATATATGAAAGCGAACCAAGTGCACTAGGTTGATCAGACCATCATTCACCGGTTCTGATTAGACAATATGTTAGTGGATCGTGACCCAATAAAATATGTCATGATCAAGCTCAAAAGGGATAAGCTTGCAAAACTAAGGCTAAATTAGCAACATAAGGTAGTCCAGTATAAGTAAGGAAGGAAATGATGAAGAAGAAAAGAAATAGTCCAAGATCCTTAACTAAGCTGGTCAAGCAATCAAGATAAGGTACAACGTTAAGCATTTAAAGAACAAGAAGAACTCTATCCCATGTCGGGTTGAAAGAATTGAGTCATGGTTGAATCTCGAATTTAAGTCAGAAAGTAATTTAGTATCATGGTAAAGGTTCAAGAGGTGACAACTAATACAAAAATAAAGGAAATCAAGTTGAAGCATGAAATAAATTTAATTAAGAATCCAGTGAAATAATCTAGGGACACAGTACTAAAGGCGAATACTGCTAACGATCAAATACAACGGTTAGAAAATTACAATAAAAGATCTAGATTTGAGGAAAGGTTGAGTAAGTCAAGATTTGAGACACAGTCCCATAGTTTGGCAGACGACTAACAACACTAGAGTATATACTACTATCATAGTCATGAGTGATGTGGCAATTAGTGTGGAACACTTCTATCTCATTAAGGTTACCCTGGTGGCCTACCTTTACATTCCAAATTTTTTTTTCCAAAATACTACCGCAATTTGTATTCACTCTAGGCCTTCCAATCTAACCACGACTAACATTTAAATCCTTTTCATAAATCTCATAATAACTTTTATCTCGTTACTACTAACCTTTCCAAATTTAACATTCTAATCCAACTTTAAACTCCAGAGTTAATAAATCATGAATCCATAAAATTCTATATCGCTTCCTAAATTTAAAAACTCCTAATTTGTCTCAATTAATCCTTAAGATAGACACTCAGCTTATCACGGCAATCTAGCAGTTACAGCTCAGTATTTTAACGCGCTTATCAACCATAATTTCTCCTTCTTAGTCATTGAAACATAATCACTACTTCTTAAACAAAAATCCTAATAGATTTTTTAAATCTTCAATCAATTGACATGATTCTAAATTTTAAAAAATTTCCAAAACAATCGTTTTCATATCTTCCCGATCTTCTAAACCAAATTTTTTAATATCATTGCTTCCACTTAAATTTGAAATTCAATAATCATATACATCGCAATTCGTACGACTCAATTTAATAGTTCATACTGCCACTCTTTTTTTTTCATTCAAACCAATCTATATACGTTCAAGGATGTACAATCATAATCCAATAATTCATGAATCACATCAATTCCTGAAATCAATTTATATAGATTCTAACTAATTTTCTCCAGTATCAAGATATAATTTTATAATCCTCTGGTGATTACTACTTAGAATCATCAAGATAAATTTCCTTGATAATATCCCAACTTACAAATTACTAATCATTAAAGCATCCATTAAAAATGCCCTTATAACTTAATCAAAATCTTCGTGTATCCCAATTCCTTAATGTAATCCTCCTAGCCATGCGTTTGACCAATGAGTATATAGCAGTGTAGCCATCTTCCTAACCATTATTAAACACAAGGAAGTAAGGGTATTGGTGAAAAGAGTTCAAACAAGATGCAAGAATCGAGGGAGGAAGGTGGACTAAAGTAAGGGGAAAAGGAATTTAAATCGAAGCTCAAAATGAGATTCTCAAGGGTCGTCCCAGAAATCTCTCAGAAATTCCTAATAGTGATTGAGTACTTTAACTTATTCCTATGTCCTACTGCAGGTTGTAATGATACTCTAGTTCGAGTACCACTACGAATCACACTAGTTGTGATTGCGGACCTGCATGGGCCACCACTAAAAACGTGTCACGATCCGCACCCAGTGTGAGGGCACGAGAAGTAACGAACGCCCAGCCTACGCCGCAGTGTCGGCGGTAGAACGCTGTCCTGAGTCACCATATCTAACACAATCTAACCAAGCTATGAATAGAGAGTAAAATAATACGTAACTCAATCACAATGCTAAGATGGAATAGAAGAATAATCTCAAGAAAGTCACAATAAAAGATCTAGGTGTAAACCACCCGAAATATCTCAAGTACAACTCATAAAAGTCTCAAATAGAAAATACAAATAAAGTACTAAGTCTCAGCTAGACTATGGACAAGTCCTCAGCGACTGTGGGATCCTCCTGTGGGTCCACGTCGCCAGTGTCATTTAAGCCAATGCCATAATAAGTAGGACAATACTCCTCATCATCACCTGTAAAATTTTCAACATGCCCAGTCAGGACGGAACGAGCACATATCTCTCACAACAGTTCATATCAGGAATGGACATATAAAGCAAGCTATAGAAGACTATACATGAATCGCTGTAAAGAGAAATCAACAGGAAAGAAGATATAACTGAGGTATAAATATGATAAATAAAGAGTATAACCTTCTACGTGAAACAGAGCATGAATTGGTTATGTAAACAGCTTGGGTTACACATGGATACAACTACGAAAAGAACATGGATAACAACTACTGGGGATAATGATCACATAACCAACTACACTCTCCCTGCCCCCAACCAATACACAAGGATCGAAGCATGTTATGTTATTGCACATGGATAACAACTACTGTATACATGGAGCTCATATGGTCATGAGTGTACATGAATAACATATGAGTGCATATGGATAAAAGTGAATACATGGAGTACATGATGAACATGATAAAGTACATGAAACATGGCATACTCGATGTATCCGAGGGGATAACATCGCATGAAAAGATCCATAGGGTACCGATCCGTGTGAATGTCGTGTCAGCATCAAGTATACTAGT
The DNA here is from genome assembly GCA_029216955.1 of Iris pallida. Taxonomy (NCBI): domain Eukaryota; kingdom Viridiplantae; phylum Streptophyta; class Magnoliopsida; order Asparagales; family Iridaceae; genus Iris; species Iris pallida. The sequence goes on from JANAVB010004600.1 coordinate 19,225,708, forward strand.
CTATAACAAGAGTACATATCCAAAGAAGCATGAAAAGATCAAAGAATGTACTCGCCTGGCAATCCGAACTGCTGATGATGAAAAGTGACTGGACTGGAGTAATAAGATCCTATTTAAAACAACCACATGTCATAATACAGTCTAAAATATCATAAGGAATACCTTCAATGCAATTTCTACATGATTTGGGGCAATCTAGGCCAAAGTCAACCTTGGGTCAACTTTGGTCAACCAAACTTAGTCAAACTAGGTCAAAGTTGGTCCACTAGTCTATAAGTCCACTTTTAGGTCAATACTAGTCTTAGAGTTGATTTTGGTATGTGTTGGTGGTATCTTTGGTCCAAGAAGCCTAATCTTAACAACCAATGAAAATCACAATACTTTATCTCATAATACTCTATCTAATATTTATACCTTAGCCTAACTTCTATCAAAACTCTAGGTTAGGATATTACTTAGTAAGTTTCTAGGTTTAGAAAATAAGGTAATCTCAATCCTTGAGTCCTCACACTCAACCAATGTACCCTCATACTTGGGCTTGCACTTGGCATGCCTACTGCTACTGCAGTTGCCTATTTCCTGAGTTTTCATCACCAACACATATACATGTAGATATCTAAAAAAAAACAATTTCCTATTTTAACTACAACACTAATCCTACTAATCACAATACATGTAAATCTCTACTTTAACTATCAACCATTGTAAACTAACTAACTAACAATCGACTAACTGATCTTGGCATCTAATTCCTAACTAACCACTAACTGGTCTTGGCATTACCCATTCTCAGCAAGTCCTGTAACCTGAATTCAGCATTAAAGGCAAACACTTATCTCTTGGTATCCTATTTAGGTACAACCCAAATACCTATGGCTACCCAAACTTAAACACACCTTTCCCATGATGCTAGACTAATAGGTATTACCTAGATGTGGTCAAATATAGTCAAAAGGGCCTGTGTGTTCTGGTTTATATTCCAACTGAAACATCCACATCAACACCCAACTGAACAGGAACTGGTTTCTAAACCTGATACACAACTCAGGTTTCTGTCATTGTAATGACAGCCTATATCTAATACCAATCTCGACCACAGCCCTATTCTTTGTAACTAGCAAGAATCTCCTACATAGGTTCTATAGGACATGAATGGCTGGGTTTATACAATATATACATATTCGAAAATTTGATGGAATATATCAATCAATGACTGAAACAGGAAAAGAAAACTTGAGCTGGAATCAAAACTGATACTAACCTACACTTTATACTTTATGAAAACCCAACTTCATCCATAGCCTTCTCCTTGATACAATCAACATGAAACCTCCTATATAGGTTAATTAGGGTCTGTAGGTTTGGTTTTGTAGGAATTATTGGAACTAACCAAACCTATCAACAAAAGACTGAAACTAAAACATTGAACTCATCTTGATACCCAAGCCAATACCCAAATTCTAATTCAACCTATTCTAAGATGCAATCTAACATGTAACACAAAGGTGAGGTAATGTAGGAT
>JANAVB010004600.1:19232229-19237588 GCA_029216955.1 Iris pallida
AGGCAGAGGAGGTGGAGGTGGAAGTACGTCTGCAACTGGCGGAGGAATCCGCTGCGCAGGAGGAGGAAGAGCACCCCCGACAGCTCCGACACGTGACGCGATAACGCCCAGCCCTCACCGAAAAATCGGCGTGGAACGCTGTAGATTTTCCTACTCTAAACAGTTTATATATATAACAAAAACCTGTCGAGAATATGGTCAACTCCGAACGGAGGACAAGCAATGAATATATATATGAGTGCTCAATCACGACTCTAAGATAACAAAGTAAAGACTGAAAGATAAAGACAACAAGACGATAATAAAATAATAACCTGTCAAGTCCAACACCAGAATATATACAAGTCCAAGTCTCTAATACAGTCCATAATAATAACAGTCTCAAAAGTAGCTCACTACCAAAATAAGTCATATTAGCGAGTAATTAGCGACGTTTATGAAAGACGTCGCTATATTTTAGCAATTTAGCGACGTAAATTTATAACGTCGCAATACGTCACTATTAGCGACGTTCAACGATGTATTGCGACTAAGTTTTGTATTATAAAAACGTACGTCGTGGATATATCGGTGAACGTCGCTAAAATCACTGATATTAGCGACGTTTACCGACGTCTTCGTATGACGTCGCTAAATATTTCATATAGGGTTCTGCTGGCCAGATCGATTTCATTTTTTTACCCAAAATTTTATTCTCCCGCTCGAGCCCCAAATCTTTCTCCCTTTCCCCCTCTCGTCTCCGGCGACCCCCTCCCACCAGCGACCCCCTCCCACCAGCGAGCCCCTCCCCCCGGCGACCCCCCCTCCGGAGACACCCCTCTCCCTCGTTCCTACCTCGGCGACCCCGCTCGCCCACTGGTGTCCTCGTCCCTTTGCGTCCCCTTCCCGGCGACCACCCCCCCCCCCGCGGCGACCACCCCCCCACACGGCGACCCCCTCCCTGCGGCGACCCCCTCCCCACGGTGACCTCTTTTCCCGCGGCGTCCGGCGACCCTCCATCGCTCCTCCACCGTCAAGTCTCCTCGTCGACGTCGACCCGACTAGTCCCCTCTGCCGCTGCTCCATCCCCGACCCCGACCCAATTCTGACCAAGGAAGGTAAACCCTAACCCTATCTCCCTCCTCCTGATGCTGACATAGACACGATACGACAGGCTGACACGACACAATATTCGTACAATATTGTCAATTAAGTAATTATTTCGAAGGTAAAAAATACTAGAATACTTAAAATGTAGTCTACTACCAAATATGAAAGCTTTCAAGGAGAGTCGTATACACTGACACAGAAATGACTCTTCAAAGTCGAGAGTTTGAAATACTAGATTAGTATTTGTATGTATATGATTATGTGTGTGAGTTATTAGTGTGAGATGAAAGGGGGTATTAGTGTTATTTTATATGTGGTAAAGAGTATATTTGGCATGTATCGATAGAAATGAAAGAGATTACTCAAAATAATGTCAGTTTGAGATAGTTGCATGAATAGGTGGTCTTCTAAATATGTTGTTGCTTAAGCAGTTTATAGCTACAAAATGCGTAAGTGCAACATGAAAATCTCATCTGTTAAATATGTTACCTAAGAGCATCATTAGTAAGGCTCATCCCAATTTCAAGATTCTAGATTTCAAATGTAGGAGCTCATTTTGTAGAATAGTAAGACCCATAGGTTTTAAATTATAAAATGTAGGAGAATGTAGGAGATTCACAACTCTCCACATTTGTTCAAGACATAACCGCCGCTGGTGGCCTCCGTAGGGGTACGTACTATGGTACGGGATCCTATGGCGCCCTAGTTGCGACCCAGTCCTCTAGGACATCTCCTGCTAGTGTGCATGGTCCACAGCCGTCCCAGGAGTCTGCCCGAGTCCACCAGATGATGGAGTCTCTCCGTAACGACCTGCTACGACGGATCGAGCAGCAGTCTCAGCATCCTACGGACGATCCTGCGCTGCTAGCACGATTGGATGCGCTCGACCGCGGCATTATAGACCTCAGGGAGACGACTGAGAGGACAGAGCGCACCGTTGGAGGGTTAGAGCGCACGGTGACGGAGTTGCAGACAGGACAGGTGACCATGGCCGAGACGGTGAGATTGGCGCAGGATTCGATGGTCCAGAGCAGTGGTAGAATGTTATCTATCATGGATTCATACAACCAGCGACTTACAGCGTTGGAGCATGCTGGTACTCTGGGTGCGCCTTTATCGTCGTCGACTCCGCCGCCTCCACCGCCTTCTTCTTCGACACCGACTCCACCGACGTCACAGCCTGGCGCTCCATCTGTATCGATTTCACTTGCGGAGTATGAGGAGTTTTACGCCTTCGTCGCGGCGGTGCCCCTCCTGCACCAGATCACTAGTAGTCCTAGTTAGGACTTTTGTTTGTGTTTGTATCATCTTATGTTTGTGACTTATGATTGGATGTTTGTATTGGATTTAGTTGTGTTTGTATCGAATTGACTTGTGACTTGTTTGGATTGGATGTTAATTCCTTCGTCGATAAATGTTAATTGTGTTTGGATTGGATGTTAATTAACTTAGATTAAAGCTATCTGTGATTTGGAATTGTGAGTGGGGGTTTGAATGCGCTGTGATTTGGAATTGTGAGTGGGGATTTGAATGTGTACCTATATGGTTTTATAGAATTTGAGTGGTAATATAGAATCTGTGTTTTTTTTTTATTTTTTTTACAACTTAGCGACGTTTAGCGACGCTTACTGACGTTTAGCGACGTCTTTTTCCGACGTTAACCGACGACAAGCTGCAAATAATATATTTTTCCGACGTTTTACCGACATTTACCGACGACTAACTGCAAAAAGTACAGCTCTCCGACGTATTTACCGACGTTTACCGACACTAGCTGCAAAAATGTACAGGACCTTTACCGACGTCTAGCGACAACGTTCACGTCGCTATATTACCGACGAAACGACGGCAGACGTCGGTAACTATTCCAGGTCTTTACCGACGTGTAGCGGTACACATATACGTCGCTAATATACCGACGGAACGACGATAAACGTCGATAACTCACCGACGTACTGTTACGTCGCTGAATGTCGGTAATTGCGACGTTCAGCGACGTTTTTGTAATCAGCGACTAAGGAAACGGCGACAAAACCTAAACGTCGGTAAATACGTCGGTGATACATATAGCGACGGATTTTGTTGTTTTTCCGACGTTTTTGGGCGTCGCTAAAACCACTTATTTTGGTAGTGGCTGGAGACAATGTCCAGTACAAAAGACCTACTCTAACTAAGCAAGGGGTAAGGTCTCGCCAGGCGGAGCTAAGCCCTGCTGGACCAAAGTCTTCAGGTCTAGGTCCACTACGTCATCCGGACCGTAGTAGGTACTGTAGTCTCCCTCATCTGCATCTGTAATATTTTTAACATATCCTGTCAGGATGGAACGAGTACAATCTACTAACAACAGTTCACATGATATGACAAAAGCTATAAGACAGTAAATAGAGAGTATATACAAGAAAATCATGGAATGTACATGTGAGTATCATGGCAAGGTAAGCTGTAAAACTAGAGCTAGAACAAGGCAAGTAAACTGATCATGGCATGTACAAGAATCAAGAGTCATACATCTAGGTGTGTGAATACTAGCTACAACATGTGGCCGGATTGGGTCTGTACAAGGTTATGATCTAGCCAATCATACGTGTGGTGTAGGATTGGCATTCACAAGGTTCACAATATATACAAGGTGGGTATGACCACACATCTACACTAGTACTCCCCGTCCCCGACTGTAGAGTGGATCTAAGCAAGATACATTACGACACGGGATTCTACGAGAAGTGAGCAAGTCTCCTCGAGATCGTGTGTCCATATACTGTACAAGAACTACAAGGGAGCTTGCACAAGATATACCAAGATAACGAGGAATAACATCTCATGTCGGGATCCATGAATACCAATCCGTGTGACCAATGTGTCGAGAACAAGCATATCCACACTAATTACATGAATCATAATAATCATATAAATTGGAAAAGTGTCAGAGAATGTACTCGCCTGAAATATGATATGGTACGTCAACCGGAGCAAATGCAGCGTCTCGAGGACCTAAGAGAACATGACGTATCAATACTATGTTTAGGAAGTAAAATCAAATCAATTTAAACCCTATTTAAGTCATTCTAGGTCAAGACACGTCAAACTAGACTGCACGAGGTCAACCTAAGTCATATTAGGTCTAGCTAGGTCATACGGGTCAATGCAAGTCAAATGAAGTTAATCTAGGTTAATTTGAGTCAACGGTTGACTTACAGTTGACTTTTGGTCAACTGGTCAACTCTGGTCAACCATGGTCAACTCTGATCAACCCTAGGTCAACTCTAGGTCACTGGTGACTAACAGTTGACTTTGGTCAACACAAGTCTAATGGAATTTGGAACTAAATTGGGCAAAGTGTTGACCCATAGTTGACTTTTGGTCTAAAAAGTCAACCGTGGTCAACCGGGGTCAAGACTACATCTAGCCGGCTATTTCTAACTATTACCAACCTCTACAATCCATATCCAAGTCCATCTTGGACTTCGAACTCATTTCTTGGCCGTAGGCCAATTACCTATTTACCTTTTTTAAGGTAAAATTCTAGCCTAGTGGAAACCTAGTTAGCCTACCTACACTTGTTTTGACCCGATCTCCCCAGGGTAGTAAGATACTAGCCTATAGATATATTACCTACCAAAATACCTAAGTAAAGTGGACGTCTAGCCATGATACGGCCCGTTGCCAAAATCTTGAATATTTCAAGATACGCAATGATACGGCGCGATCGGACCGGCGCCCTACGACCCCGATTTCCACTCGGGAGCCTACCCGCAAAAATCTAATCAGTCAATATTCTAACTCCACGCCAAGTTTTGTCGCGTTCCGATACTCCGAGCTCCGTTTCACCCTCTAACTCGATTTCTCCTAAAACTCCCTTCTAGCTCCTATTCTAATTCTTCTATAATTTCCTCTTCTAACTTCTTCTTCCCTTTCTAATTCTTCTCCTCCTACTAATTTCTATTCTCCTTTCCTATTCTCTATCCCTCCCATTTCTTTTCCTAACTTCTTCTATTATTCTTCCCTTTCTCTTCTCATTCTTCTAACTTTCTCCTTTCCTCCTAACCTTTCTTCTTCTAATTCTTCCTGAACTTCTTATAATTTTTCTATTTTCTAACTCTCATCTAACTCTATAACTACCTATCTATACATGTATATAAACACACCACACACACACACCACACACACACACACACACACACACACCCACCACACACATATATAAGATATATATATATATATATATATATATAATATATATAATATCTAATATATATATATATATATATTA